>PVIY010020248.1:0-44378 GCA_004026745.1 Myrmecophaga tridactyla | reverse complement strand
ACTCAAATTTGCCTGCCATCTCAGTGGGAAGAATGCAAGTGTTCAAATGGGAACTAAAGTAACAGCAAAGCAATTAAAACATAAGATCAACTCAGAGAAAGGTTAACTGAGGGTATGTCACACAAAGAGCAAAACAGAGACAGGGTCTTTTGACAGGGAAAATTGGAACAAATGTTATGTCTCGGTGAGAAAGTTCCAATCTTCCTGCCCCTGCTCTACAGCGTGTACTGTGTCTGCTTCTGGGAGCCCGGGTGAGACCCTGTGCTCTCACACTGCACGGTGGCTATAGTCTCACACTAGCACTGGTGTCTCTCCCTCTCAGTCTATCCCAGATTCTGCTGTCTATGGCTCCAAAATATCAAATGTTCCCTAATGTTTTCTGGATACTCCAGAAGTTACAAATATGCAACCAGCAGGTGAGGCTCTTAAATGTTGGGAGTTTTGGGGTTGCTATTGTTTTGCTTTGTATGGTGGCCAAAAAAAAAAAAGTTATCTACATTTAAAAATTAGAATATTTCACACAAAGGCTCAGATCTTCCACTTCTCCTGAAAAATAAGAAGGTGGGAGACATGAGGAGGCTCACATTCATGAAACGCACAGTGGCTCGGAGCTGAATGCCAGCTGTCCTCTATCTGTGGGACCAGTTGCTTGGTCACTTGCTCTCTGCTTTGCATGCTTCTTTTCCCTGTTTTCCTCTTGCCCTCTCTCTCTCTGTTCTCATTCTCAGCTTACTTCACTCATTTACATCATCCGTTTTGTCATTTCAGGGGCAGAATCCACAAGCCTTTCATGATGTAACGTGGGGGCTCTCCCCAACATAACCCAAGCTGCCTTTCCAGAATTCCTTCCCATTTGACTCTTTCATTCACTGGTCTGGCTTATTCTATGTGTACCTTCAACATGCTCATATCTTAAAGCAAGTCCTCCAGTTTATCTATAAAGTTTCTACTTTGCCATCCAAATTTTCCTGACCACTTACCAAAGTGAACTCTCACTCCTCTAGATTTTATCAGAAATTTGTGTCTGTATCTTTTGTTTGGCAGCTATGAGCAGCCCTTTGCACATTTTCTGCCACTTGGTAAGCTCTCTGCTTAATAACTCTACATTCCCCGGAACACAGAGTACAATGCACACCATTTTGTTGATTGATCCTTGTACAAATTGGGTAATATGTCTGATTTTCTTATCTGGATTAGTTTCAGCCACATATCATCCATGAAGCACAGAGCACTCAAATCTAGAAGGCAAGGTCTCGGTGACAGATTGATTGACTGGGCCGTTGCCAGAAAGTGAACAGCCTCCTGGTAAAACAAGAAGGATTGCTTTGATAATTGGCAAAGCCCTTTTCAAATCAATGAGTACTATGATTACAAAAGAGCTTTGCTTATTACACTTCACCAACAGAACATGCGAAATAGAGCTTAGCTCCCAGCCAGATTTTTCCAGCCCCTTCACTTACTGATGAGCTTTCTTATGATTTATGTCTTCAGTGGGGAACAGGTACTTTCCCCCAACAATACACATATGAATTTTATCTTGTGCACATGGACCATAAGTAAACCTTGTTAGTTCTAATTTGTATCATGCATTATCCATTGGAATTTCACTAAACTTCTATTCTGTTCATGCATTCCCTTACCAAGGTTTAAATACCTGTCTTCTTGATGGTTCATTGAATACATCCTCTGGTAGTCTCTTAAATCAGAAAAAGGAAAACTAGGCTAAGGATATAGGAGCAGAGGGAGGTTAAGAGATTTATTCTTGATCATAGGTAGCCAGAAGCAGCCAAAGAGCTAGAATTTAAATCTTCTAGCTCTTATCTAGGACCACTTGGAAATCCAATACACTGCCAAAAGGAAAACTGTCTCCACTTCAGACCCCGGGCATTAAGCCACTTATGCTAAGCTTAAGGAGAATATTTTCTTAACTATCTAGTACTTAGATGAAATATGGGATGACACTCGTTTAGGAGTCTATAGACTATACCAAGTGGGTCAAATCCGATCTGCCAACTGCTTTTGTAAATAATGTTGTACTGAAACAAAACCACAGCCACTGTCTTATGTATCTACTATGGCTGCAAAGTCTAAAACATGTACTATCTGGCCTCTTATAGAAAAAGTTTGCAGATAACTTCCTCCCTTGGCTAAATTAGCTAAATGCAAATAATAGCAATTGCAGGTAATCCCCTTTACAGAACATCAAAATCAAAATTGATAGATAAAAACATGTATAGAAAGATAGATTAGATAAATAGATAAGATCTAGTAGATAGGTTTTATTAGAAAGGCAAAATAAGAAGAGGTAAGCAAGCTCTTTTTTAAGGTTGGGAGAGGAATACCCTAGTCTAATGTAATTGAGACTGGTCTCAGAGATGGAAATTTTTAAATTCAGGTACTTGAGTTCTTGATTAGGCCCTAGGCTAATCTTACGTTATTGATATTTTTGTGATTAAACATGAAGGCTTTGGTACCTGTCTCAGTCTGCTTGGCTGCCAAAATGCAGTATACTAGAAATGGGCTGGCTTATAAAAATAGAAGTTTATTAGTTTGCAAGCTTACAGTTCTGAGGTCATAAAAATGTCCAAATCAAGGCATCATGAAAATGATGCTTTCCTCCCAAAGATAGGCTGCCAGTGATTCTACACTCCTCTGTCACATGGTAAGGCACATGTCAGCATGTGCTGATGTTTCCCTTCTCTTCTGGGTTTTGTTGCTTGCAGCGTCTGGATTCAGGGGCATCCTGTCTTTTCTGTGGTTTTTTTCTGTCTCTCTCTCTCTGTATTCATCCACATATAAAGGACTCCAGTATGAAGATTAAGACCCACCTGATGCCTCAATTGAAATAATCTAACCAAAAGGTTCCACCTACAATAGGTTTACATCCACAGGAATGGATTAGCTTTAAGAACATGATTTTCTGGGTCCATACAGCTCCAAATAATCACAGTACCCCAACTATTTAATTCATCCACGTTTGATTTCCTGAGAACCCTAATGGGAAAGTGTGACCCATCCCCCATGCCTGTCTGATGAATTCAATTCAGAGCCACAGCCACACATCACTTGAAACCTTTTCCAGCACTTTTAGCCCACACTGGAGCATCCTGCTCCTCTCCCACCCACTGAACTGACAGTAAGGACGCAGTGAGAAAAAGCTGACAGCATTCTGACCTTTACTTAATTGAACAGCTGATTTCCCCAGTTTCCAGAAGCAGCAGAAAAAGGAGATGGAAGATATATATCACACCAATAAAAGACTTCTGATGTAATCATTATGTATATGATTATGAGATATTTGAGGGGAGGGAAATAATTGGAAAAGATAGATGCAACCTCAAATGAAAGCTGCCTTAAAAAAGTTACACTCATCCCAGTGAGGTACAATAGTAAATCAGGGCTGCTATAAATGACAGTCATAATGTCTGCTTTGGAAATCTTGCTATACTGTTGTATAAATTTAAATTAGTACAGGACCTCATGCCAAGCAGGTATTTTATATGAACAATTACAGTGACAGTTTTGAAGACTCCAAAAAGATGTTATCAGTCTAAACTACCTTCACAATGTTACTTGATGTCAGTTTTAGCTAGCATTTATTTTGCGTGGCAGAGAGGGTGGTCATGAACACAGCTGTTCATGGAGGAAATAGCACATTCACTAAGAATATCCTCAAAAGCCCTTTCTAATGCTACTCATCAATGTATACTGTTTAAATAATCTCTCCCATAGGGCTTCTCTTTCCCTGGTTGAAATTTCGTATAACAGACATGATGCTCGAGCCTCTTCGCAAAGCATTTTGTTTCAATTAGGGTAGGTCTGAGAATGTCTTGGTCCTTGTCTTAGAGGGCTCAGAGTCCAGAGAAGGAAATTACTTCAAAGTGAGGGATGACCCTTACACTTTGGTCTTATCTGACAGTATTTGCATCATCGAGGAATTCTCAGTGGTTGGAAGCAGAACGATGGGACCAACATGATGAGGTGAGCTCAACCAATGGACATCACTTGAATTACTTTAAAATGATTCTTCTTTCATTGTAATTACTTTGGATGAATGATTTTTTTTTAAATGGAGATTCCCCAAAGTCACCTCTAGGTCTGGGGAAAAAAAAGCAGACTTTTGGGGTACAATTCCTGAGAATCTGCATTTTTAAAAATGCCCTAGGCAAGCATCTTCAAGTTTGAAAACCAGCTGCATCACTATCCCTGACTCCCAAGTCAGAAACCACACATAATCCTAGAAGTGTTCTCCCACATCCCTTACCTCAGTAGATATCAAACACTGTGTACTTCAGAGTCAACTGGTGGGCAGGAATGAGGCTGGCTAAAATGAAGATTCTTGGGCCCCTCTAAGAGAGAAGGTGGGTTTCTGATCCCAGTGGTTTTCCAGTCCTACCTCTAGTGATATACTATCTTAAATTAATGTGGTCTGCAAATCCTGTTCCTTCTACTTCCTTAACAACGCTAATTCTTGTCCAACCTTCTCACCCTCCCCACAGTCACAGTCTTGGTCAAACACCCAACATCTCCCACTCTAATTTCTGGGAGAGACTTCTTTCCCTGCCTTAACTCTTAAGTGCCTCAAACCAGTTCTTTAAACTGTCATTAAATATCTCAAATATCTACATCTGGGTCCTTGCTTACATTCCATCCATGATCCCTGTGCCTTCTGGATAAAGTCCATGTTTCTATGCCTGGCACACAATGCCTTTCATGACCCAACCACTCTTTATGTACTTTCTCCTTTTCAGATATCAACCCACCACCCACTAGAGAACATGGCTAGTATCTGGATTTTTTACACAGAGGCCACAGGCACTATCCTGATGCCATATTGGGACTGGAAACATGGTAGGGCATGATAAGAAGTTATTATCTTGGAATCAAAGACTTCAAACACAAATCCAAATGTCCCATTGCCTTTGGTCACTTCCCAAAGCCTATAGGAAAATGTCCAAACTGCAAATCCAAAAAGCCTGTCATTTAAGGCTGCTTTTTTAAAAAAAAAAAACAACTTTTTTTATTGTATAGTATAACATATATACAAAGCAAAAAATAAAAAAGCAATAGTTTTCAAAGCACTCTTCAAAAAGTGGTTGCAGGATAGATCTCAGAGTTTGTCATGGGCTACCATATGATCCTCTCATATTTTTCCTTCTATCTGCTCTAGAATATAGGAAGCTAGAGGGCTGAAATACTTTATCATCACAATTGACTTTTTTTTTCCTTCTTTTTTTGTGAACAATAACATATATACAAAAAAAGCTATAAATTTCCAAGCATAGCACCACAATTAGTTGTAGAACATATTTCAGACTTTGACATGGGTTACAATTTCACAATTTTAGGTTTCTACTTCCAGCTGCTCTAAAATACTGGAGACTAAAAGAGATACCAATTTAATGATTCAGCATTCATATTCATTTAAGTCCTATCTTCTAGGTATAATTCCATCATCACCTTTGATCTTTCCATCCCTCTCTTTAGGGTTGTTTGGGCTATGGCAATTCTAAATTTTTGCTGTTGGAAGGGTTTGTCACTAATATGGGATAGGGAGATGGAACTATCTGATTTTCTGGAGAGACTGGGCTAGGTCAGGACTTATCTGGACCAGGACCCATCTGGAGGTTGTAGGTTTCTGGAACGTTACTCTAGTGTCTGGAACCCTTGTGGAATCTTATATAATGCCCTAGGTGTTCTTTAGGATTGGCTGGAATGGCCCTGTTTGGGGGTTGGCAGGTTATGATAGGTAGCAAGGTCTACCTGAAGCTTTTACATAAGAGCAACCTCCAGAGTAGTCTCTCAACTCTATTCGAACTCTCTCTGCTTCTTATCAGGGATCAAATTATGTTTACCCTTTGATCCTTATTTCTTCCTCATACAATCCTGTTACTCCTATAAAGGCCACTGTATCTTCTCCTGGAATAGCTAGACGCCTATATTTTAGATGATGCCTCTCTCAGTTGGCAATGACTCTGCTCCACTTGCAGGTCTGACCTTCCCTTCCCTGACAAAATCCTGTTCAGCCTTCAACAGCAACTCAAATGTCACACCTCCATGAAACATCCTATGATTCAAGTCATCAATATAAGTATTCCTTCCTCTATTCAGGACAGGCAAGTGGCAGGGTATATGTATTTCAGAGTCATTCTCCTTAGGGTTGACTCAGCTCTGCCACCGATCAGTTGTGTAAACCAGGCAGCTCACATACAGCCACTCTAAACCTGTATGGGGTCAATATTAGTAACCAACCTCACAGAATTTTTGTGACTTAGAGATGAAAGGAGCTACTCCACTGAATAAATCATGCAAAATGTAAGGCAAAAAAAAAGATTCAGTAAATTGACTTTTCTACTTCTCTTTCTCCTCTTCCTCCTCATTCCCATGCTCCCTCTGTTCTTTGACAACACACAAGTTAAACCAACATATAATGTCCTCTGAAAACGACATTAGAGGTTGTTGGTCTCTCCAAAATGAACTTTAATTTTGTTTAGTTCCATTTTGATACCTCATATAAGAAACTTCCACCACCTAACTTCATTCTGTTCCATGAGAATATGTTTATTTGGATATTCTCGGTGGTGCTGGTAACTAGCTAAACCTTTCTGAGCCTCAGTTTCTTAATCTAAGAAATAGGGTAATATTATATTATGTGGCAAGTATATGAGAATTCAGTGAGAAAATAAATATAAGTGTAAAAATAAAATAACCTTCTCTGCCTGCCTCACCCAACATAATCACTAACTAGATGTCTCTGGCAAAACATGTAAATATGGGCACCCTTGCAAGTAGCTTTGTGTCTGAAAATCACTGGGTGTCAGGGCTGATCAAAAACTTGAGTTAGTCCAAAGTCACTCCCCACTTTAGAGATGAAGTAACTGGTAAACATTTTTTGCCTCATTAGGTCTAAAAGCAGATACAATAAATGAACCCAGGTCTCCTGGCTACCAGGCCCCTACTATGGCAGCTTCATGCTTTCCTTTCCTTTCTTTTGATGCTGCCTCTTGATCTGGGTGTCTCTCTAATCCACACTCAAGTTAGTCATTCTGAAATATTGAATTTTTAAAAAATGCTTGATGTGACCCTATGCATTATGTGTTCACTCCTTCATCATCCACCGCCAGCTTGTCATATCTGTGTTGCCTTCTGGCTGCTCCCACTCCAAGAGAGAGACATATTGTTTTAGAAGGAAATGTTAGAAACAAACCTAAGAGCTGAAAGGACATAATGGGGTCTCTGTTCTCTTTTGTTTTCTTTCCTACTCCACAAGCAGCTAGCATAAAGGAATTCTACTGACTACCCATTAAAAGTCATATTGCTATAGCCACAGTTATTTTACCCCTTGGGAGAGTGCATTTTAAGTGATAACAAGGAAACTCAGTTCTTTTCTTCCATAACTGAAAAGCATATGATATGTACTAGGAGGGTTCAGTAGGCTCAGCCACTTTCAGCTGGACAAAGCCACAAGAAAGGCCAATTCTGGAAAAAATAAATGGATAAAAGCAATGTAAACCATAGAAAACATAATTAATCAAAAGAAGATAGCTTTAATTGTCTACTCTTGGGGTGCCCAGAGATAATTTGCAGTCATTGGAAATAAGTAGAGGTTTGATAAATGCCTATGGCTGAAGGAATGAAGAAATGAATGAACCACTGGTAGCATTTTGAACATATTATCTATCTATATATCTATGTATATGCCTCATTCAGTACATATTTGTTTCCTAACCAGTAATTTTTAAATAATGGATTATGAAAAATTTCCCTTGTTGCTTGATATTTTTCCACAACATCATTTTAATAGTTGAAAAGCACGGCTTAGTTTAGAACCCTAAACACTCTTATCTGGGAAAGATTTGGAAGCCACACAGATTTTTTTTCTGACATTTCTCCACTTATTATTCAGTGCCCAGAAGAGATCTAACTGCCTTTTCTTTTTCAAGCTCTGATTCTCACACTCTCTTAATCCTTAATTGTATATATAGTCATAACCAACTCCCTTTCTGCTTGACAGTGCTACAGGGCATCAGACTTAGAGGGACCTATAAAAATTTTTCTGGCTGATTCTATTCTGATATGCTCTTTTTGATAAGCATGATAAGTACTAAGGCATTTGATCTCTTCTAGAATGCCTCTACTACTGGTATCATTACTCCTTCCCAAGGTAGACAATAGGAGTAGTCAGTAAAAATGTTAGTCAACAATTATCTAACAGTTCTGCTCTCTTTGTGGTTTAGAAGAGTCCAGCCATTGTAAGCACGGTTGAAGAGCATAGACATACAGAATCTCAGCTTTACCCCAGGCCTATTTGAATCAGAATCTGTATTTTAACAAGCTCCCTGGATAGGTCGTATGCACACTAAAGTTTAAGTACCTGTATTTTAGGTCATATCTAAGGGATCTATGTATGGTTACTTGACCTTTTCAAATACACTATAAGTTCCAGGAGGGTATGGGTGGTGTCTTCTATATTCTATACTCACACTGAAAAACTTTGCACTGAAATGTGTGCATAGTTCTTGCTATTTACTAGTCAATTACTTTGTTTTCTTTTGATTTAAATGAAAAAATCTTGACCATCCCCTCCTCAGGCCCAAAAGAACTTAAAACTTCAGGAGATGCTAGAGGCATATGCTGATTTTCAAGCGTGTGACTTTCTGTTATAAGATACATAAAAGCATGATGCCAATGCCTGACAAGACTCAGATATAATGATTATTATTGCTTTCTCCTTATGATCAAAATAGTTTCCATCAAAAGTTAACCTGAATGTCACTTCTAGCATGTATGAATCTGTTGCCATTGCTTCCTTGGTTTCTTCTTTAACCACTCTTCCTTCACCTACTTGTCTACCCCCTTGCCAACATTTTTTTAAATTAATTGATTTTATTTTTTAGAACAGTATTAAATTTAAAGAAAATTGACATATAGTAGAGACAGTTTTCCTATCTTGCAAACAGTTTTCCTCTTTATTAATACCTTGCATTAGTGTTACACATTTGCTACAATTAATGAACCCATACCCATACATTGTTAACCAAACACCACAGTTTACATTAAGGCTCCATCTTTATGCTGTGCAGTTCTGTGGATTTTGACAGATAATGTTATGTACCCACTTTTATATTATTAAAAGAATAGTTATATGGTACTAAAAATATCTATTCATCCATCTCCCTCTTCCTCCAAGCCCCAGGCAACCATGCACTTTCTCTATAGCTCTGCCATTTCCAGAAATGTCATATATTTGGAATCATACAATATATAACCCTTTCAGACTGGCTTTATTCACTTAGGAATATGCACATAGGTTTCCTTCAAGTCTTTCTAGGGCTTGAATATCTCATTTCTTTTTTTTTTACATGGGCAGGCACCAGGAATCGAACCCGGGTCTCTGCCATGGCAGGCAAGAACTCTGTCTATTGAGCCGCCATGGCCCACCCCTTCATTTCTTTTTATTATTAAATAATATTATATTGTATGGCTGTACCAGCTTGTTTACAAAAAGACATTTCAATTGTCTTCAGTTTTTGGCAATTATGAATAAAGCCACTATAAACATCCATGTGCTTGCTCTTTGGCGGACCTAAGCTCTCACCTTAAATGCATAAATTCCTATGAACACCACTGCTGGCTTCTATGGTAAGATAATGTTTAGCTTTGTAAGGAACTGCCAAACTGTTTTCCAAAGCAACTGTACTATTTGGCACTCCCACAGGGAATGAATGACTGTTCATGTTGTTTTGCATCCTTATCAGAATGGTACTATCAGTTTTTATTTCAGCCATTTTGACAAGTTTTCAGTGGTATCTACTTGTGTAAATTTCAATTCCTTTATGATATGTTATGTTAAGCACCTTTTCATGTATATATTTGCCATCTGAACATCTTCTCTGGTGAGATGCTGTTCAGAACTTTTTCCCACTTCTTAATTAAGTTGTTCATGTTCTTATTTAACAATACATTGTATGTTTTGGATAAAAGCCCTTTATCGGTTCTGGGAAGATGTCAGAATGGGATAGGTAGAATTCATACCTGGTCTAAGGAACAGCTAGAGAAGTGAGGGGAAGGTGACTGGGACTGTGATTCCGGGGTGTAAGTGACCTGGGAGGGTTTCCTACACTCCATAGGGAGGTAGTAGTTGTAAAAGCTGAAGAATTGAGACGCAGAGAGCCAGTGACCATCCAGCTAGTGCAAACACCCTAACACAACCCTTTCCAAATGGAAACCTGGAGCTCCCAGGGGTGTACAGATGGGAAGATGGAGACAAGGAAGTAAGCCAAGACACACTTGTTGAGCGCACTACCTTCACGTGTGCCGACCTTGTCCTGCGATCTGTGAATCCCACCCCCCACCTGACATACCTTAACCCTGTCACCCACCCCACTACCATGCTCCAAGAGCCTGCCTGGCCCCACCCTACCCTGGCATGTCCCAGCCCCACACATGTGTGCACACCTGTCTCAGTCGGACCACTTTTCCCACACAAGCACACATCTCACCCACCCCTCCCAAGGACTCACACACCAGAGCCCAGCCCCTTGACCCCTACTCCCCCTCCCTGCCCTCTCCAGGCAGTTACCTGCACATCTGAGCCATGGGCACTCAACACTTCATGCCTGGGCCATACCTGCCTCCAACCCATACAGCTGCACAACCACCATGACTCACTCCCCAGCCCCAAGCTCTGCCAATGGGTACATCAGCATCTGGCTTCCCCAGATCCGTACATAAGCATGAATGCAGCCATGCTATGTCCCCTAGCTCTGGGAAAGTGCTGCACATCTGGGCCACACCTGCCCCCAGTCCATGAGGGTTCAACCCCAGACAGCTAACCCTGAGCTCTGCACACTTTGCCTACCCCCAGGCACATGCACAGCCACATCCTCCCCTCTGAGTACCCATGCATGCATGCACCAACCTGTTGACCCCTGCACTTCAACCCCCTCCCCTGCACACACTTACCCTACTCCCTGACACAAACTCCCTGCTCCTGCAATTAGTAGGTGATCATGTGCACATCTGTACTACATAGCCCCCACCCTGCAAATGCATACACACCTGCCCCAACTCCCCACACATGTACACCCATGCCAAGGCCCCACCCACCTGACATCATCTGCCCCTGACCCATGTCCCACAACCCCCACAAGCTGTGCCCAGACCCTACACTCTCACACATCTGCATACTGCCCCCCTGGAACCCTCCCCCTATACAAGGATATGCCCATACCCTGCCCTCCCTGTGCTCTCAGCTCTGTGTCCCCTACCCCACACCCCGATACCCATGACCCCCATACTCCACACACCCACTTACATCCTGCTTGCATACCAGCCCCTGTGCATCTGCACAGTGCCCCCATCCACCTCCCACCTCACGCTACCTTTGTGTCCTCCATGATACTCCCTGATCCTTTACTCCAAGGTATGTCTGAGCTGCACACCCTAAGGCCCACACACCATACCTCCACAACCCTACACCCTGCACCCCACATGCACAGGCACTAGCATAATGTCCCTGACCCACGCCTATACCTGTGCTGCAAACTTTCACCACACTATTGTGGCCTGCACCATGCCCTTCATCCTGCTCTACACACATCCTGCAAATATAAAGCTTTAAACTACTGAGCTTTAAACTCAACTTTCAAAGTCATCCTATGAAGATATTTACATGACTTGAAGGCAACAGAAGACCACTAAACATATCAAATATAGACAGACATAGCCCAGCCTAATGACCAAATTAAAACACTGGAGGAAACACAGACTTTGGAACAACTAATCAAAGATGCTCAATTAACTCTAATAAATAAAATCAATGGGATGGCTAATGATATGAAGGAGATCAAGAAGACACTAGAAGAGCATAAAGCAGAATTTGAATGAATAAGCAGAAAAGTAGGAGATATCACAGAGATTAAAGATGCTGTAGACAAAATAAGAAATATACTAGAGATATACAACAGCAGATTTGAAGGGGTAGAAGAAAGGATAAGCAAACTAGAGGACAGGACAACTGATTTCAAACACACAGAAGAGCAAATGGCAAAAAAAGTTGGAGAAATTTGAATTGGATCTCAGGGAAATGCTAGGCAAAACAAAGTATACAAATATAAGAATCATCAGGTTCCCAGAAGAAAAAGAAAAGAGTAAAGGGCTAGGAAGATTAGTTGAGGATATAATGGGGGAGAACTTCCCAACCCTTATAAAGGGCACAAATATGCAAATCAAAGCAGTCCAATGAACTCCAAATAGAATAAATCCAAATAGGCCTTTCCCAAGACACATCCTAATCAGCCTATCAAATGTTGAAGAGAAACTGAAAATCCAAAATGTGGGAAGAGAAAAACAATATACTACATACCAGGAAAACCACATAAGACTGAATTTGGACTACTCAACTGGCACTATGGAGGCAAAAAGGCAATGGTATGATATATTTAAGATCCTGAAAGAGAAAGACTTCCAGCCAAAAATTCTGTACCCAGCCAAATTGCCCCTCAAAACTGAGGGAGAGATTAAAATTTTCCCAGATAAACAAATGCTGAGAAAATTTGTCAACAAGAGATCAGCCCTACAAGAAATTTTAAAGGGACTTCTGCTGGCTGAAAAAAAGAAAAGACAGGAGAGGTGGGTTTGGAGGAAGGCACAGAATTAAAGACTACCAGCAAGGGTAACTTAAAGGATAAAAAGAGAAAGAGGGAAAATAATATACAGATCTGACATTAAAATCTAAAGGATATGATGGTGGATTCAATAAATGCCTTTACAGTAATAAATTTGAATGTTAATGGACTAAACTCACCAATTAAAAGATATATATTGGCATAATGGGTTAAGAAATATAATCCAGGTACATGCTGGTCACAAGAGATTCATCTAAGACCCAAGGATACAAATAGATTGAAAGTGAAAGGATGGAAAAAGATGTTCCATGCAAATTCTAACCAAAAGAAAGCAGGAACAGCTATACTAATATCAGACAAAATAGACTATCAATGTAAAGACATCATAAGAGACAAGGAAGCAACTACATATTAATAAAAGGGGCAATTCATCAAAAAGAAATAGCAATCATAAATGTTTATGCTCCCAATCAAGGAGACCCAAAGTACATGAGACAAACATTGGCAAAACTGAAGGGTGTGATAGATGTTTCAGCAATAATAATAGGAAATTCTAATATACCATTCTTCTCTACAATCAGACACAGGATCAACAAGAAAATAGAGAACTTAAAAAAATTGATAAATGAATTAGACTTAATAGATATATATAGATTGTTAAACCCAAAACACCAGGAAATTCACTCTTCTCTAGTGCTCATGGAATATTCTCCCAAATAGATCATATGCTGGGGCACAAAACAGGTCTTTATAAATTTAAAAACATTGAAATTATTGAAAGCATTTTCTCTGATCACAATGGAATGAAGCTGGAAACCAAAAGATAAGGACTTTCACAAATATATGGAGATTAAATAATACACTCTTAAACAACCAGTGGGTCAAACAGGAGTCTGCTAGAGGAACAAGTAGCTATCTGGAGATGAATGAAAACGAGAACACAACATATCAGAACATATGAGATGTGGCAAAGGCTGTGCTGAGAGGGAAATTTATTGCACTAAATACCTGTATTAAAAAAGAAGAAAGGGCCAAAATCAATGACTTAACTACTCACCTGGAGGAACATGAGATAGAACAGCAAACTAACCCCAAAGCACATAGAAGAAGAGAAATAACAGGGATTAGGGAGAGTTAAATGAATGGGGCAACAAAAGAACAATATAAACAATCAATAAAACCAAAAGTTAGTTATTTGAGAAAATTGATAAAATCAATGGACTACTGGCAAGGCTGATAAAGAAAAAAAGAGAGGATGCAAATAAACAAAATCAGAAATGAGAGGGGGGCCATTGCCACAGACCCTGAAGAAATAAAAAAAAAAAATCATAAGAGAATACTATGAACAACAACATGCCAGCAAAGTAGAGAACTTAGATGAAATGGACAAATTCCTGGAAACACAAAAACAAGCAACAATGACTCAAGAAGAAAAAGAAAACACCAACAAACCAATCAGAAGTAATGAGATTCAATCAGCCATCAAAAATCTTCCTACAAGGAAAAGTCCAAGGCCAGATGGATTTACAGGGGAATTTTATCAAACATTCTAAAAATAACTAACACCAATCCTGCTCAAACTTTTCCAGAAAATTGAGGGAAAAGGAATACTACCCAACTCATTTTATGAAGCTAACATCACTTAAATCCAAAACTGGGTAAAGATACTATAAGAAAGGTAAACTATAGCCCAATGTCCCTAATGAACACAGAGACAAGAATTCACAACAAAATACCAGCAAATCAAATCCAACAACAAAGTAAAATAATTATACACCACAACCAAGTGGGTTTTATAGCAGAAATACAAGGATGGTTCAACACAAGAAAATTAACGAACATAATACAGCACATTAACAAAAGGGAAAAATCACATGATCATTTCGATTGATGCTGAAAAAGCATTCGACAAAATTCAACATCCTTTTCTGATAAAAACACTTCAAAAGATAAGAATCAAAGGTAACTTCCTCAATAGGATAAAGGGCATATAATGAAAACTGATAACCAGCATTGTACTCAATGGAGAGAGACTGAAGCTTCCCCCTAAGATCAGGAACAAGACAAGAGTGCCACTGTCACCACTGTTATTCAACATTGTGCTAGAAGTTCTAGCTAGAGCAATCAGGCAGGACAAAGAAATAAAATGCACCTAAATTGGAAAGAAAGAAGTAAAATTTTCATTATTTGCAGATGACATGATATTATACTTGGAAAATCCTGAGAAATCTATGACAAAGTTATTTGAGCTAATAAACAAATTCAGCAAAGTGGCAGTATGTAAAATAAATGTTCAAAAATCAGTACTATTTCTAAACACAAGTAAGGACCTAACTGAAGTGTAATTAAGGAAATAATCCATTCAAAATAGCAACTAAAAGAATCAAGTATCTAGGAACTAACTTAACTAGGGACATAAAGGACTTTTGCACAGAAAACTACGTAACACTGCTAAAAGAAATCAAACAAGATCTAAATAGGTAGAACAAAGACATTCCTTGTTCATGGAGAGGAAGGTTAAATGTAGTTAAGAAATCAGTTCTACCCAATTGATCGACGGGTTCAACACAGTACAAATCAAAATTCCGAAAACGTACTTTGAAGACTCAGAAAAGCTAGTTACCAAATTCATCTGGAAGGGAAAGAGACCCTGAATGACTAAATACATCCTAAAAAAAAGAAGAACTAGGTGGGAAGGTTAACACTTCTTGACTTTAAAACTTATCATGAAGCCGCACTGTGTCAAAACAACATCGTACTAACATAGATAGAAGTATTGACCAATGGAATCAAATCGAGAGTACAGAAATAGACCACCAAATCTATAGTGAACTGATTTTTGACAAGGCCCCCAAATCCACTGAACTGGTACAAAATAGTCTTTTCAATAAATGGGCATGGAAGAACTGGATATCAATAGCCAAAAGAATGAAAGAGAACCCTTACCTGATACCCTATACAAAAATTAACTCAAAGAAGATCAAACACCTACATATAAGAACCAGTACCATTAAGCTCTTAGAAGAGAATGTAGGGAAACATTTTCAATACATATTTATAGGAGGGAGCTTCCTCTACTTTATACACAAAGCATAAGCAATAAAAGAAAAAATGGATAAATGGGTACTCCTCAAAATCAAATGCTTTTGTGCCTCAAAAGACTTTTTCAAAAAAGGTGAAGAGGCAGCCAACTCATGGGAGAAAATAATTGGAAATCACACATCAGAGAACAGTTTGATATCCTGTATATATAAATAAATCATACAACTCAACAACAAAAGAACAAACAGCCCAATTATAAAATGGACTAAAGATAGGAACGGGCATTTTTCTGGAGAGCAAATACAAATGGCTAAAAAGTACATGAAGAGATGCTCATTTTCATTAGCTATAAGGAAAATGCAGATCAAGACTACAGTGAGATACTACCTCACATCTATAAAAATGGCTGCTATTCAACAAAGAGGAAACTACAAATGTAAGAGAGAAAGTGGAAAAATTGGGACATGTATGCACTGCTGGTGGGAATGTATAATGGTATAGCTGCTATGGAAGGCAGTTTGGTGGTTCCTTAGGAAACTAAATACTGAGCTGCCCAATGACCCAGCAATACCACTACTCGGTATATACCCAGAAGAACTGACAGCAGTGACACAAAAAGATGTTTGCACACTGATGTTCATGGCAGCATTATTTACAATCACCAAAAGATAGAAACAATCCAAGTGCCCATCAACAGACAAGGGGATTAACACCATGTGGTATATACGTATGATTGAATATTATGCAGCAGTAAGATGAAATGACATCCTGAAGCACATGACAAAATAGAAGAGCCTTGAGGACATAATGCTGAGTGAAATAAGCCAGATACAAAAGGATAGATGCTGTGTGATTTCACTTTTATGACCATAGTATAGATAAAATCAGAGGCTTTACTACCTAGAAATACACAGAAGTTGAGATAGGTGAATGGTTATCTAAAGAGGTTTCACTTAAATGTAAGGGAATAGACAGTGGTTCACTAGTGGGTCTATAAAGAATATTACCATATTGAAGGTGAACATGATTGAAAGGGGTTTTATAGACTCATGTGTCCCACTGTGAATATAAATAAGTTCTTGCATGAACTATTGCAAAGGTATGAATATTGTACAAAGAGCGTGCAAGTTCATGGTATAGGGGAAAAACTGCTATCACATGCTATGGGCTATGTTTAACAGGAAAACATCAATAGTACCACAGCAACACCAGGGGTAAATTATGGGGGGAGGAAAAAGAGTTAAGTGGAGGTTTAGATTTCTATTTGGTGAGGTTATGTTTATTGGTTATCTTTCTCCTGGGAACAATGAAATTATCTAAACTTGACAGTGTTGATGGACTATTGACTTTGAACATTATACATAATGCTCAATGAATGGAGGTGGCTGAAGGATGCACTGACTGAGATGTAGACAGGCAAACAAGAGTATATACATACGATTGAATTTTGTGCTGCTACAAAGAAGTAATAAAGTTGTAAGGCATGCAATATTGTGAATGAACCTGTGGAACATTCGGTGAGGCAAAATAAGCCAGAAACAAAAGAGCAAATACTGTATGTTGTCATTTAGAAAATACTTGTAAGAAAACAGGGTCCTAGATTATAAACTCTTACAGCAGTCATATTTAGTCCAGTGTGGTAATTGTTATTTCTGGATTTTGAGAGGCTGTTTTATATATGTATAACCTAGTATTTAAAGATAAGAACAAAGCCAATCAAATTGGGATTAAGGTAATCCAATATAAGACACTGTCTATACTTTAGACCTCATCTATTCTTTGAGAATAGAGGAAGAAAGGTTTATTTTGACCAGAGTCTAGATTTTCTGTAGCACATAATCTAGCTCAACCTGTCTAGATAGATCATTTAACAATCCAAACACAGGGAGTGCAGGATAAAAATGAGGGCCTTTAATCCTATATAGCTTAATGTAATGCGTGGATGCATCCCAGAGTATATTAAGTCCCTTGAAGGATGGGAGAAAAAAAAATGAAACAAACTTTACCACGGGGGAAACCCCAATACTGTGTCAAACATTAGGGACACTGAAATCAACAGGCCAAGCCCTTGACCTCGAGGCTTGCTCTTCTGAAGCTTATGTATTTAGTGGAGAAGCTTAGCCTACCTATAGGTATGCTTAAGAGTTACTTCCATAGGACCTCTTTTATTGCTCAGATGTGGTCTCTCTCTCTCTAAGCGCAACTCTGCAAGTGAAATCATTGCCCTCCCCCTTACATGGGACATGACATTTAGGAAAGTTTCCCTGGCAGCGTGTGAGACCACTTCCAGAAATAAGCCTGGCCCTGGCACTGTGGGATCAGTGATGCAATCCTGACAAAAAGGGAGAAAAGAAGTGTAATAAATAAGGTATCAGTGGCTGAGAGAGGTCAAATAGAGTTGAGAGGCTTTCTGGAGGTCATTCTTACACAAGCTTCAGCTAGACATTGCTACCTACCATAACTTGCCAACCCCCATCCAAAACCATTCCTGCCAATCCTAAAGAATGCCCAGGGTATTATATGAGATTTTACAAAGGTCCCATACACTAGGGTAACTTTCCAAAAACCTACAACCTCCACATGGGTCCCTGGACCAGATAGGTCTTAAAATGCAGAGGGGCCAGCCTTTCCAGAACATGAACTAATTCCATCCCCTATCCCATAATATTGACAGCCCCTTTCAACATGAAAAAGTTAGAATAGGCACAGCCCAAAACCCTCTAAAGAATGAGAGAAAGATCAAAGATGATGATGTAGTTATACACAGAAGGTAGGATTTAATAAATGAATTACTGCTGAACCATTATATTGATATTTCTATTAGTCTCCAGTACCTTAGAGCAGATAAAAGTAAAAACCTAAAATTGTAGAATTGTAACCTATACCAAACTCTGAAATCTGTTCTATAACTAATTTTTGTGACATGCTTTGAAGTTTGTTTTGTATACATGTTTTTTTCACAAAAAAGAAAAAAACAAAACTAAAAAAAAGAACATACTTCTTATCTAGTATGGTATTTGTCTACAATAAATAAAAGTGGAGAGAAGTATGTATCAGTGAAAAGCAAAACCTCAAAAAAAAAGTCCTTTATCAGATAAATGTTCTGTGAATATTTTCTCTCACTGTGCTGCTTGCCTTTTCATTTGTTTAACATCATCTCCTGCTATCCAACATATCAACTTTTTCATTCATGGAATGTGGTTTTGGTGTTGAATCTAAAAACTCATTGCCAGACCAGAGGGTACTTAGATTTTTTTTCCTTTGTTATCTTCTAAACATTTTATAGTTTTGTGTTCAGCATTTATATTTGTCACCCACTTTGTGTTCATTTTAGTGAAAAATAAAGTATGTGTCTCGATTCAGGTTTTTGCATATGGAGGTCCAGTTGTTCCAGCACCATCTGTTGAAAATACCACTCTTTCTCCACTGAATTACCTTTTCTCCTCTGTGAAAGATAGGTCAATTATTATTTGCATAGGTCTATGTCTGGACACTCACCTCTGCTCCACTGATGTAATTGTCTAGTCTTTTGCCAAGACCACGCTCGGTGATTACTGTAGCTTTACAGTTTGTCTTAAAGTCACATAATACCAGTCCATCTACTTTGTTGTTCTTCTTCAGTAATATGTTGGCTATTTGGGGTATTTTGATTTTCCACAAACTTTAGAACCAGTTTCTCAACATCTACATGATAACTTGCTGGGATTTTTATTGGAATTACACTGGATTTATAGATCAAGTTTTGAAGAATTAGCATCTTAACAATATTAATTAATTCCTATTTATGAACATAGAATCTCTCTCCATTTATTGTGATCTTCTTTGCTTCTCTTGGAGTTTTGTAGTTTTCCTTATATAGATTCTGTACAATTTCCTTAGATTTATATCCAAGTATTTCATTAATTTAGATACAGAAGCAAACAGTATTGGGCTGTTAACTCAAATTCCTTTTCGTTTTTTTGCTGGTATACAGAAAAACAATTGATTCTACATCGACTTTGTGAGTCTTCTCTAATCATTTATTAGGACCTGAAGTTTTGCTTGTTGTTAATGATTTGTAGGGTTTTCTACATCATGTCACCTATCAAAAATAGCTTTATTTCTTCTTCCCAATGTGTATACCCTCTGTTTCCTTTTACTTATATGATTGCATTAATAGGACTTCCAGTAATAACGTTGAATAGGAGTAGTAAAAGGCATATCCTTGCCTGTCCTGATCTTTGGTAGGAAAGCATTTAGTTTTTCACCATTAAGTATGAAGATAGCTGGAAGTTTTTGTAGATACTCTTTATCAAGTTGAAGAAGTTACCCGTCTATTCATAGTTTGCTGAGCATTGTCATCTGGAATGGTTGTTGAATTTTGCAATTTTTTTCTGCATCTATTGATGCTATCATATGATTTTTCTTCATTAGTCAATTGTTTTTTTAATTACTTGATTTTTGAATCTTGAACCAAATTTGCATGCCTGGAATAAATCTCACTTGGTCATGGTATATATATATTTTTTTATATTCTGTTGGACTTGGTGTTCTATTAGTTTGTTAATGATTTTTGCATCTATGTTCATGTGTGATATTAACCTGTAGTACTTTTCCTTTCTGGTAGTGTCTTTACCTGATTTTTGCTTTGGGTAATGCTGGCTTTATACAACAAGTTAGTAAGTATTTTCTCTTCACCTGTTTTCTGGAAGAGATGATAGAGAATTGGTATCATTTCTAAAATATTGGGTAGAATTCACCAGTTAAACCATTTGGGCCTAGTACCATAAGGATATTTATTATAGCTTCAATATTTTTAATAGACTGTACACCTATCCTGATTGTCTATTTCTTACTATGGAGTATGGAAGTTTATGTCTTTCAAAGAACTGGTCCATTTCTTCTAAGTTATCACATTTGAGGGTATGGAGTTGTTCATAATATTCCTTTTTTATCCTTTTAATGCCTGTGGGATCAATTGTAATGAACTTCTTTCATTTCTTACATTAATAATTTTTGTCATCTTTTTCTTGTTAAGCTGGGTATAGGTTTACAAATTTTATTGATCTTTTAAAGAACTAGCTTTTGGTTTTACTGATTTTTCTCTATTGTTTTTTTTCAATTTCATTTTATGCTCTAATTTTCATTATTTCTGCTCTCCTGCTTATTTTAAGCTTACATTATATGGTATGAGATTATTTCTCAATAAAATTGCAAAAAAAAATGTAAAGGGGTGGAGAAACTACACTTTCTCTAGTTTCCTAATGTGGAAGCTTAGATTTTTTTATTTGAGATTTTTCATCTTTTGTAATATATGCATTCAATGCTATAAGTTTCCCTTTAAGCACTGCTTTTCCTGTATCCCACACTTTTGATAAGTTATATTTTCATTGCTTTATTAAAAATATATATTTTAAAAATTTCTCTTGAAACTTCTTCTTTCACTAACGTGTTTTTTAGAAGTGTGTTGTTTAATCTCCAATTTTTTTAACTTTCTTGCTATCAGTTTTTATTTCAATTCCACTTGCTATCAGTTTTTATTTCAATTCACTTCATGTATGAGAGCATGCATTGTATGATTTCTATTCTTTTCAATTTGTTAAGGTATTTTATTATAGTTCAGAATGTGGTCTACTTTGATGAAGTTTCTATATATGCTTAAGAAGAATTTGTATTCTTCTGATAGGATGCAATATTCTATAAATGCCTATTAGATCCAGTTAATTGATGGTGTTATTCAGTTCAGCCACATCCTTGCTGATATTCTGCCTGCAGGATCTGTCAATTACTGACAGAAGAGTTTTAAGTGCCCACACTAGAATTATGAATTTGTTTGTTTACCCTTGCAGTTCCATCAGTATGTTGGATGTATCTCATATGCTTTTAGGTACATACATATTAAGGATTGATATGTCTTCTTGGAGAATCTACCCCATTATCATTATGTAATGTCCCTCATAATCTGTGATAATATTCCTTGTTCTTATGTGTGCTTTGTTGTGTTAAATTCATATAGCTACAACAAATTTAAAGTGATTATTGATATAATTGGATTAATAGCTAACATACTTGCAATTGTTTTCTATTCATTATATTTGGTTTTTATCTTCCCCTTTTTCCTCTGATTTTATTTCAGCATTTTATATGATTCATTTTACTTGTATTTTAGCATATCAATTACCTTTAGAAAGTTTTTACTGGCTGCCCAAGAACTGCATTGCTTCACAGGTAGTACAGGTACTTTATGGCAGGTGATTCCCAATCCCTCCTTCCTGTCCTTTTTAACATTGCTGTCATTCATTTTACTTATCCATATGCTATAATCTCTAAACATATTGTTGCAGATATTACTTTGAACAAATAGTTATCTATTAGATCAATTTAGAATAAAAAATATAAAGGATTTACTTTATGCCACCATTTTGTTTCTTATATGAAATAGTCACTGATGCATACTTGATTCATATATTATGCTAATTCCTAAAGATACAGCAATAAATAATGTATACTTCTAATCTAGTGAAGTGTTACTTCTTCAATGGATGCTTTAGAGGCACATCTGCCCAAATCATAAAACGATTACTAGAATAGGTCTATATGTTCTAGCTTTACAATCCAGCACTATTTTTCCTCTTGCCTATATGGCTAAAGCTGTCAGGCTGTAATAGACATTAATCAGTCCACTTTTCCACAAGTGTATATAACACATGAGCTTCAAGGAAGATGGAGAAACAGGGTCAGAGCAACAGGGAAGGAGATACAGGGTTTTCTAGGGAATTTTCCCAAACCGGCAAATAATGCCTTCAGAATTTTGGCTATGAGGGAAATACAGTCTCCAAGCAGGGATACTTGAGTGGATCCAGAAAGACTATGCATTTCAAACCACTTCTCAGGGAGAAAAAATAACTTGGCAATGGTTTTCAGCATGTGGCTAATGAGGATGAGATTAGAGTAGAGTTCTGAGGCTCCCCTGCAAGAAGCTGTGCTTTGACAGACCCAGCCGAACTGTAATAGACTTTAAGGGGCATCTCACTTTCCTTTATTGCTCCATCTTTTAGAAATCAGGTGTGCTGAGCAGTAGGGTCACCAATCTTGTCACAGACATCTGCATGAATACTTGGGACAAGGCAGAGAGAAGACTTATCATGAAAATGGCATGATAGAAAACAATTTTAATACAAAATCCTCAAGTAGGAGCCAGGAAAACTGAATCCTCTTCTCACTCTGCCACCAATAGAGATCTCACTTAGCACACTTTTCAATCCATTGTTGATTTTCAGTTTTTTTTTTTTTACATCTGTAAAAGGAGTAGATTAGAGTAATGGTTTACAGTTATATATGCACATTAAAATTATCTGGGAAATTTCTAAAAAATGCAGATGCCTAGGCCCCACACATGATCGATTACATTTGAAAACACAAAGGTAAGGGTCAAGCATCAGAATTTTTGAAAAGCTTCCCAGGTTCATCCAGCATTCAGAACCAATAGGGTAGATCATCAGTCCTCAAAGTTCTCAAAGTTTAGAATGTGTCACAATCAACTGAAGGGCTTGATAAAAACTGAATGTGCTAAGATCCCACACCTGTTCAAGAACTATGATAAGAACAAAAATTTTACATTTTTAACATGTTCTACAGGGAATTTAACATTTTTTCATTGTGAAACAAAACATACATACAAAAAAGTGGTAAATTTCAAAGTTACTGTATTAACAAGTAGTTATAGAATAACTTTCAATATATGGTATGGGTTACAGTTCCACAATTTCAGGTATTTCCTTCTACCTGCTCTGCGTTGCTGAAGATTAAAAAAAAAGTATTAATATAATTATTCAGTAGTCATACTCATTGTTAAATCCTAACTTCTACGTTATATCTCCTCCTCTTTTGTTCTTTCTCCTAATCTTTAGGGATATTTGGGCAATGACCATTCTAATTTCTTCATACTGAAAGTGGGTGTCAACATTATGGCATGATGGAGTAGGAGAGGCAACTGGTTGATTTCTTGGAGAGACTGGTAACTCTGGGTTTCAAGGCTTATCTGGCCTAGGAACCATCTGGAGGTTTTTGATTTTTGAAAAATAAACTTAGTGAGGGAAACTATTTTAGAGCCTTAGATGGTGCCCTGGGTATCCTTTAAGGTTTACAAGAATACTGTTAGTTGGGGCTTTAGGAAGACTATGGCAATTAGTAACATTTAGCTGATGCTTGCATAAGAGTGATCTCCAGAATAGCCCCGCAACTTTATTTGAACTTTCTTAGCCACTGATACCTTATATTGTTACATGTTTTCCCCTTTGGTTCAGGTAGGTTCTGGACTCAGATTGCCTGCTTTCTCCATTCAATAATTCAAAAAAATTGGTACTTCTTAATTTCTCTAGTTCTTATTGTTGTTATCTATTAAGCAGGTGTAGTAATAGCTGAAATGTTGTGAAGATGTGAGATTAAGCAAATATTTCAGTTTACTAAAGCTGCTGGAATGCAATATACAAGAAATGGGTTGGCTTCTACAATGGGGATTTATTAGCTTACAAATTCACAACTTTAAGGCCATGGAAACGTCTAAATTAGAGCATCAAAGGAAGATATTGTCTCTGAAGAAAGGCTAATGACGTCTGGGATTCCTGAAGGCACATGGTCGGCATCTGCTGGTTCTTTCTTCCCAAGTTCCATTACTTTCTGCTTCTGCTTCAAATGGCCTCCTCTCTGAGCTTCTCTAGGGCTTCTTCTCTGTAAGCAATCTGGGCTTTTTCTGTCTTTTATCCTCTCATCAAGGACTCCAGTGAAAGGATTAAGACTTATCTTGAATGGGGTGGGTCACAACTCAATTGAAATAACCCAACCAAAATGTCCCACCTAAAAAATGTCTGCACTCACAGGAATGGATTAAAAGAACATGGCTTTTTCTAGGGTATATAATAGCTTCAAACCAGCACAGCAGGTAAAGCACAGATAACAGTGACAGAACTAGTTACAGAGTAAACAAACAGCAAATGAAACTAATCACCATCATCTTCATTGTCACATCATGACCTGTAGATAGACCATACTTTCTCTTCCTCTACGCATTTTGAAAAAGCCATCCTTCAAGATGCCAGGTACAATCCACTTCCTCCATGTACATATTTTAACTTGCTCTAATCTCATACTCCTTTGCCAAGCTCCATTGTACCCTGGAAAACCGACAGTCTCACAACTATGGCATCTGTGAATACCAGAAGCACAGACGCCACTAGAGGGGCCACAATGCAATTGGCATTCCCTAAAAGCCTTATCCCCAGAAAATTGTCACTGTTTGACCTGTTTGGAAGTTTGTCCAAAACCTCATTCTTAGGGCTTGGCTATATTTGAGACAGACCTCACTCTGTACTAGGAGCCCTAGACACAGGGAATTTGTAAAAAAAAAAATAAAGTCAGTGGCGATTGTTTGACACTGCAACTTCTTGAGGTGGCCTTACCAATGTGGCTAATAAGAGACTGATCAAAAAGTCTTAAAAGTGAAACAATAATCAGATGTCCATAGAGGACTTTGAAAACCTCTGACATATTCCTAGGAATCTAAAAGTTCACACAAATAAATCCACAGGACTGTGGGCATACCAGAGATCTTAAGAGGACACAAATTCTCTCCTATAGCTGAATTTGAGTCTCTTCAAAATCAGGAAATGTATTCTAAGGTAGAGCTGTAAACTGTCTGCAGGATATTCAAAGTATAGTTCAATAGAGAGACAGGGTCACTTGGCAAAGACTGGAAGACTTATTGGTTCAAAGCATTTAGAAAATTTCTGTCCCATCATCCCATCATTAGTTGGCTAATAAGATAACTGAGCAGAAACCTCAGTGACCACCCGTGACAAAGAATATAGACATCACAAGATTGGTTTAGGAAAGTCACTAAACAAACAAGAAGCAAGAGCAACAAATCCTGGAAAGGTGGGAATCTTATTTCCATATTATTAATAAGTCAGTTTTCAATCAAAATTAATAGATATGAAAAGAAACAATAAAGTATAACCTGTACACAGGAAATAAATTATCTCATTAATTATTATTATATATTAAAAATATAATAATATTGGTAATAATAAAATATTATTATTCTCATCTTATTTATTATTACTATTATTATTATTAAGTCCAGACATTGGGCTTAATGAGACAAAGTCCTCAAGTCAGTTCTTTCAAATATGTTCAAAGAACTAAATGAAACTATGCCCAAAGAATAACTCTGGATTGAATCATGTCCTCTTTAAAGTATTTTAAATTCCTAAGCCCCAGTCCTATGGGTGTGAACCCATTTGGTAAATAGGACATTTGAAAATGCTTTTATTAGTTAAGATGAGGCCAAATATAATTAAGTGTGGCCTTAATTTAATATTACTGAAGTCTTGACAAGCAAAGGAAATTTGATGAGGAATGTAAGACAGAAGTTGCAATGTCAAACAATTGCCATTGATTATTTTTGACAAATTCCCTATATCTAGAGCTCCTATGACAAGGAAGAGAGAGATTGCCATATGATAGAGAATTGTCATAATGTTACAGATGCCAGGAGAAAGCAAGTCATTTTAATACTATGATTCTGGACTTCTATCCTCCAAAACCATAAGACAAAAAAAATTACACATTGCTTAAACCATCCTGTGGCATTTATCCTTGCAACCTTGGTAAACTCAGACAAGAACTAAAGGAAAGTATGAGGACAATATCTCATCAAATATAGAATATTGAAAAAGAGATCTATTATAAATTTAAAAATAAATACTGGAGGTTAAAAGAAAAAACTGAAATTTAAAAATCATTGGAGTGATAGTGAGAGGCTTGATAGATTTGAATTATAGAAGAAAGAATCAGTGGGCTTAAAGACAGGTCCAGTGAGATTATCCAGTCTACAAAAAAGAAAGAAAAGAGAATCAAGTAAAATGATTGCATTCCCAGATAACTCTGACACACCATCAAACTTATCAATATAACCATAATAGGAATCACAGAGGAAAGGAGACAGAGAAAGAGTCAGAAAGAATAAAGAAATAATGGCTGCAAACTGTCCAAATTTGATACCAAAAAAAAATAAAAGCATTAACCCAACACATGATAAGTTCAACAAACTCCAAGGATAAACTTAAAGGTATCCATACCTAGACACATCATAGTCAAATTGCTTAAAGCTAAAAACAAAGAATAATTCTTGAAATCAGCAAGCACAAATTGATTTATCATGTACATGGTGTCATCAATAATATTAACGACTAACATCATCAAAAACCATATAGGCCAGAAGGGAGTGGAATGATATAATCAAAGTGCTGAGGTAAAAATACTGCCAGCCACAAATTCTATATCCAGCTAAACTAGCAGCTTAAAAAGTGAAGGATAAATGAAAACATACCCAGTTAAGACAAAAACAGAGAATTTATCATGAATAGAACTTGCCTACAAGACATAAAATAGGAAGTTGTTCAGGCTGAAATAGAAGGACACTAGATAGTAATGTGAATCCCCATAAATAAATAAAGCATGCAGGTAAAGGTAAATACATGATTATAAAAGACAGATAAATGTATTTCTTTATAACTTTTATTCTAGTAGATTTAAAAAATGACTGCATAAAATAATAATTAAACTGTACTGATTGGCTTAAAATGCATAAAATATAATTTGTATAACAATATAGCCTATAGAATAAGAAGGGAGATAAAGCTAGAACAGATTGAATTGCATGAAGAAATAAAGATCTGCAGTAAAGGTGACGATATGAGTACATATAAACATCAATACTACTGTATTTTTTGTTAGTAACCCCACTTTTTACTTCCTACAGGATCTAAAATGCAAGTGTATAAAGAGTAATGACAGATCAATGGTTTGAGATGTTTAATGCATTAATTAGTAAGTCACAAGAACACAAAGGTGAGGAAATGCAGAAGTATAGAAACATTGTGTGGATGCTACTGAAGTTAAGTTGGTACCAAACCAAACAAGATTGTTCGAGTTTGAGGATGTTAAATGTAAGCTCCATGGTAACCTCAAAGAAAATATTGGGAAACTATGCACAGAAAGGAACAAGAAGGGATTCTAAAGGTTTCACTACAAAAATGGGAAAGAACTTTAACAGACATTTCTCAAAAGAAGATATAAAAATGATCAATAGGGAAACACAAATCAAAACCACAAGTTACTACTTCATTCCTACTGAAATGGCTATTATTTAAAAAACAGAAAATAACAAGTGCTGACAAGGATGTTGAAAAAATGGGAAGCTTAGTACAATGTTGGTCAGAATGAAAATTGTGTGTCTGACGTGGAAAACAATATGGTGATTCCTCAAAATCTAAACGTAGGACTATCATATGACCTGATATCCTCACTTCTAGGTATAAACCCAAAAGACTTGAAATCAAGAATCAGGCAGGTATTTATACACCAATGTTCATGGCAGTATTAGTCACAATATAGAAAAGGTGGAAGCAACCCCAAGGTCCAACAGCAGAAGAATGACTAAACAACGTAGCATATACATTCAATGGAATATTATCCAGCCGTATAAGGGAGTTAAATTGTAATAAATGCTATTACATGGATGAACCTCGAAAATTATCATGTTGAATGAAATAAGATAAACATTAAAGGACATACATTGTATGATTCCACTTATATGAAATAAGTATAATATACAAATTCAGAGAGACAGAAAGACTATAGATTACTGGGTGGGAGAGGAGGGATAAAGGGGAGTTAATGCATGACGGGTGCAAGGTTTCTTTTTGGGGCAATAGGGAAGTTCTGATAATGGATTGTGATGAAGGTAGCACAACCCTGAGAGTGTGATTAATCCCACTGAATTGTACACTTATGTATGGTTGTGATGGGAAAGTTCATGTTGCATATGTGTTTCCACAATTAACAAAAAAGAGGGAGAGAGAGAGCACACAATTAAAGAGACAATAAAAACTAAAGGCAATACATGATGCCACACTGGAGCTAATAATGGAGGAGAAAATGCCCAAAAGACATTATTGGGACATTAGGGGAAAAAATGGAATATAGACTGCAAGCTTTATATAAATGTTAAATTTCTTTAACTTGATAACTGTGCATAAGGTGGTTACATAAATGAATATTCTTTTCTCAGGAAATATACATGGAATTATTAAGTGTCCAAGGAGAATGATGCATACAACTTACTTTCAAATATTTATAAGATAGAGAGTTAAATGGATAGATAGAATGATGTGGCAAATATGGAAAGATGTTAAGAGTTCTTGGAGCTGGGTATCTGGGTGAGGGTGTGTTGAAGTTCTCTGTAATAGGCTTGTACTATTTTTGCTACTTTGGAAAGTTTGGATTTCACAATTAAAGCATTATTCATAATGTCCAAAGAGTAGAAACAAGCCAAATAGCCATTGAATGATAAATTCATAAATAAATTCTGACATCCCTACAATCAACTCTTTTTCAGTCATACAGAGGACAGTGTACTGGTACATGCTACTGTAAGAATCAAACTAAGTTTAGCTTTCACAAAAGATGACGGCAGGCAGGGGAAGGGAAGGGCTTCTGATGGCACCAAATTCTTAATAGCCAGGATCATTAAACCTGTAAAACATAAACGGAGAACCTTCGGCGGGAAGTTCAAATTAGATTATCAGGATAGGCTGTTAACTGCTAGAGTATCCAATCAGTGAAGAAACAGGGGAGGGAGGGGCCTGCGTGCTAAGCATGATATATATAAATATCCATGTTATTCTATAGTGTGGCTACTGGCCATCATTTTTCAGGTGGGCACCCATTCTTGCAAGATCATGATTAAATTATTTTCTTTTCTACCATAGGGCGTGCACATATTCTCTTTCAAGTACAGTGTTCTTTCTAACACTACAAAATGGAAAACCCTTGAAATCATTCTGCTACATGAAAGAATCCAGGTACAAAGACTATGCATTTTATGACTTCATTTATATGAAACGTCTAGAATAGGCAAATCCATAGAGGTAAAATACAGACACGTGTGTGATTTGGGGAATGCAGAATGACCAGTAATGACTGGGAGTTCTTTTTTGTGGTGATGAGAATGTTTTGGAAGTAGATGCTTTATTAATGATAAATTAATAAACAAATTCTGGCATCCATACAATCAACTCTTTTTCAGTCATACAGAGAAACAGGGTACTGATACATACTACTGTAAGAATCAAACTAAGTTCAGCTTTCACAAAAGATGACAGCAGGCAGGGAAAGGGAAGGGCCCCTGATGCAACCTCTGAACTGGCCCCAAATTCTCAATACCCAGTATCATTAAAAATATAAAACATAATGACCCGATGGATGAAGAGACCACTGAATTGTACACTTTTAAAAGATGAACCATATGATAAGTATATTATATCTCAATAACATTGTTATTATTTAATGTAAGATGACTTTCCCAAGAACATAGAACTGGTAGTAAAGAGTAGCCTTGGATTTGCATTAAGTTTATATGATTCTGAATCCTGTCATTTGTTATACCATAATATTTCCCAGATTTGTTAACTCTAACAGGTAAGTAAAGAGTATGGCCTTACAATACTTTTCATTCAGCCTCCACATATTTCTAAGAAAATAGTGCTTTCTGGAAGCCAGGGACCTCAGAGAATTGTAAATTATGCTGAACAATACCAGGCTATGCCTCACTGAAACACAAAGCAGATGAGAAAGGAGAAGGATCACTGAAGGTCAATGTTTCCTTGTGAGAAGTCAAGAAAACCTTGGAACCATAATTAGTTGTGGTGTGAAAATCGGAATCCAGAAAATAAGGAAAGAGCAATAAGAAGCCCATTTAGAGGACTTAGTCAAGTCATGGCTTCATGCTCTGTTATGACAGGAGAGAAAAAAAATGTACATTTAGGTTGAAATCTGGATAACTAGAAACAAAGTAACTGGGCATTTCTTGGTTGCTCTCTTAAGCTGAAGCATTTTTCATTGTAAAAGCAAGAAAATTAGCTATTGTTGATTTTTTTAAGGCAGGTGAGAACTTTGATAGCTCAGGGGAGAGAGACTAAGAGGTGCAGGAAACTAGTAATTACTGCTATTTGCAGACAAAGACCTGTGCATGTGTGCGAGCACACTTGTGCATTTGCCATTCTCTGGTTTTCAGTTCATAATCTAATTTCTCCCTTCCTGCCAGGGAAGGCAGCTTTCTCCTGTGACAATGGGAAAGGGAAGTTACCAAACAGCAAAGACATCACAGTTCACTGTGAGGTAGAAATTTACCAAATGCATAGAAGATCTCAGTTTCCATTGAAAAAAAAAGACTTATTTTTCCCCAAAATAGTAGCTATCCATGTTGTTCTAGGCATCTGATTTTGGATTCCCCCCCCACTGCCCCCAGCAAACCCACATTCTTCCTCTGTCTTCCCATCATGTTTTTTCCTACAGCCAAGTGATGTATCTAAATTTTATAACCACCAACGTGATGTCAGTTTTCAAAGATCTGTGTGTGGAGCACTGTCCAGGGCAGGGTAGTAAATCAGAGAAGAAAGGAGGAAAATGGCCATATAGCAGCATGGGCAAATACCTTCAAAGTTAACACAATGTTCTCATAGTAGAGTACTTCAACCTAAGGCCCCTTCTTACACTTAATTTAAATACAATTTTAACATGTTTAACCATCTGGTCATAGACACGTGGTAGCGAAAAAGGACCACACCAGGAGACAAGGCAGAACTGTGAAAAGTACCAAGCTCTTGAGTCTTATAGTACAGAGCTAGAATTATATGATTATCATTTAAAAGCTGCATGATTTTAGGAAAGTTTCTTAAATACTTCCAGGTTTGGTTTTCTGATAAGTAAAATGAGAACTTTACCATCCTTTAAGAATAAGGTGAAGATTATAATATATACGTGTATATGTGTATACATATACACTCATAGTAAAACACACCTTTCAGTATTTGAGAACATAGAAATATTTAACACATGAATAAATCACAGCTGTTCTCATCAAATTCAATGATATTCACACTTAAAAAAATTTCAGAACCCCTTCTATGAAAATATGCAAGATATAAAACAGACAATCTAGGTTAGCTAGTTAGAATATAGGTAGGGGAGAACAAGAAGAGTCAGGAGCCACTAACTGAGCTTCCAGAACCCTACACACTGTGGTCTCTCAGGAATTTGAAAAATGCACCATCACATTCCAGTTCCTCTTTCAGTTGAGGAAACCAGGAGTAAAAGAAAACAAAATTTCCCAAGGTTATACAGCTTGTTGGTTCCCAAAGCCATAAATAACAACACCCAATTCCCCCGACTCCCAGTTCAGTCCTCTTTCTCCTACACTACAAAGATTCTCCTGTCCATTTCCAATTTATTTGTATAGGTTATTTTAATGCATAAATAACAGTTTAGAAGAGAAATGAGGTCGCTAGAAATAGAAACCCTGAAAATAGGAATATATAACAACACACAGTGAGGGAAAAGACAGAAAACTATCAAGACAAAAGAATTAATCTGTACTGCCTAGTTTAGGAGAAACAGAGCTGCTCAATTTTGCAGAGTACAAGAACACATATTTCTAATGATAATTCTAGTCTCCAAAAAGAACTCAGAACCTGTGTAAATCTTGGTTAAGAAGTTAGGACAATGTACAGTTACTGCACAGTGATTTATGTCTGAATGATAAAATTTCTCTAAAACAGTTTTGAAATTCAGAGAGTAAAGCTTCAGTAATCTGGAAAATTCACTTTTTACCAAATACTGTATGCCTCAATGATGTTAGTTCATTAAGGCAGCAATCATATTTGATATGAAGTATATTTATCAAGAACTTTCTATAAAATAACTCCTGTAGTTATTTAAAAGGAGAAAGAAAAGCTCTGTAAAATGACAGATAAACAGAAAAGTGTCTTCGACTGTTTCTCATAAATACTAGTGTATATGCATCTATAATATTTCCTGGTATCAAATCCCCTTTACCATCTCAAAATGCAGAAGAGTTACCTCATCCACAACACATTCTCCAACTGCTCCCAGCCCAGACTCATCTTTCCTTAAGTAATCTACTCATGCAGCATCAAAATGCCTTGTAAAATTCTTCACTTGTCTTGTACTTTATTCAAATTGTGGATTGTTTATTAATATTTCATGGTACATGTATACACAGTTAAACTGAAAATCATTCAATATAGATTTAATGTTTGATATTTCATTAGATCAGCCAGAACATATAATATTCAGTAAATTTATTGAATCATTCAACAGATATACAAATAGATAATGAATTTATTTAGAAATTGTATACAAAATTTGAAAACCATACTAGCATAAGGAATACTTCAAAAATGTTTTCATTCAAACTAAATTAATTTCACACCGTTCAGTCATGAGAGATTGACTTGTATGTTGAGCTCTGTGCATGGTGTAATAGAAAAAAATGGAACTGAGAATGTTAAGTGTTGAGTTTGTGACCAAATTAGCCACTGACTTGATTTTTGGGAGACTGCATCACCTTTAGGCCAAAGTTTCTCCACCAGTTACATAAGCAGACTGGATCAGGATCGCTGAGGTGCCTTCCAGGTTTGAAAATATTTTATCTATGAAACAAAGAGAACTAAGAGGAAGTGTCCAACCATTCCATGACCAGCTAGAAGAAGCCCCAGTTTGTTGGTTTCCTTCAGCATCAAATGTTTCTCAAATCTGACAGATCTTCAGAATCAACCATGAATTTCTAAAAATACACATGGTCAGACTAGAGCTCACAATATTTATATTGCATGTATTTTCCATAATTTGAGTACTTTCAATTCTATACTCTAAGCCCAGTGAATACAAGATTCTCAGAATAAAAACATCTGCAATAAATACTTCTGTAATAATTTAACCCATGAATGAGCACAATACAGTGGATGAAAGTATTCATTTTGTGACACAAAAACTTAATTTGAAAAGCAAGAATAGCCAGGATGTTTTGAAAAATAAGAACAAAAGGGTTGGAATAGACTTATAAAGTATAAAACACACTATAAATACTCAATAATTAAATTTATATGCGCACACAAATATACAGAAATATTCAAAGATTTGAAAATCTAGAATTAGATATCAAAATATGAAAGTTTAATATCTGATAAGAGAGTGATTTCTAATTTATGGGCTCATATACTCAAATAAATCTATTTTTCCTATTACACATCAATCAAATCCAAACGGATTGATAGCCACAATTAAAAATTTAAAAAGTAATTCATACTAGAACTTGGAAAAAATGAGGTGGCTTCTGCTTAACCAATATGATTGTATAAAATACTCCAGTGTTCTGTTCCACACCATAATCTTCAAACAACTAGCAAATATATATACATATATCAGAAGCATCTTCTTCAGAGCTCAAGAAAATAGTTATGGGTTGAAGTAACTGGGTAAACACCAAATTAAAATTGAAAAACACAATGTAAAAATAGCTAAAGAAGCTTGCAGAACCCTTGCTGATCCCTCCCTATCTGTTCCCCAGTGTGGTAACCAGCCAGCTTGTGTTCTCATTATGAGTGCCTTGGAACTACAATCAGTCTTCGTGTGTTGCCCCTGTTCTGGAGGGAACAGAGTAACCTCTATGTGCTCACTTGGGTACCTCCATGTTAGTGCTGATGCTCAGGGGGGCAGCTTGAAGGAGTGTACCAGGAAACTCATCCCTAACTTTCTGCCACAGAACTTGCCTGCACAAAGAAGCAGTTTGCATACAGCTGAAGCAGTGTAAAATAGAAAAATCAAAGCTGACTGTGACAAAGGATTATCAGCTTCAGGATAACACAGAGCACCTGGGAATGGGGAAAAGTGTGTTTCATAGTGGGTAGGGAGGGGCATGATGATCCCTGTCAATGGTTTAACTCCGAAAGCACAGTCCCAGGAAATAACCATGCTCAAAAAAGATGGAGAGCTTCCACGCTTTCTGCTTAGGCTGATCTTCTCAGTAGGGAAGTTAAATTCTGAGTTGACACATCTGCCAACACAGAGCTAACTTACAAGGATGGTGAAAAGTTTTTTTTTGTTTGTTTCTTGCTTTTTTTTTTTTTTTAATTATTCCTGGGTACTCAAGGAAATCTGTGTCATATTACCAGGTAGATAGAAACTTAAGAAACAGACAGCTCAGATTGACTCCCAGTTAAAATTTAATTTTAACACATTAAATTATTGAGATGTATAATGTTTAACAAAAGATTACAAGAAAAATAAAGAAATAGGAAATGATGGACAATCCAAAGCAAAGAAAACAAGACAAAACTTCCGAAACACCAATAAAGAAGTACAGAATTTGTTCATACCATAGAAAGACTTTCAAAATAAGATCTTCAGTGCTCTTAAAATAAAGGAAAATGCACAGCAAGAACTAAAAGATATCAGAAGAACAATTACTGAGAATCTCAATAGAGAGATAGAAATTATAAAAAGGAACTGAATACAAACACTGGAGTTGAAGACCACAATAAACCAAATAAAAAAACTCCTAAAGCATTTCCATAGGAGGTTGGATCTGGCAGAATAAAGCATCAGTGAAATCAAAGAGAAGACAATGGAAATGATTCAAGTTGAAGATCAGAGAAAAAAACAAAAAAGAATGTAGAAAATTGAACACAGCAAGCCAATATATGCATGTGGGAATTCAAGAAGGAGAAATGGGGGAGAGAGAGGAGGAAAAATAATATTCAAAGGAATAATGGCAAGAAAACTTCCAAATTTAACAGAAGATGTGAGTATACATAGTCAATTTTAACAATGAACACAAAATAGGATAAAATAGAAGAGAATCACAACCAGATACCTTAAAATCAGACTGCTGAATCACAAAGACAAAGAGAGAATTCAGAAATCTGTAAGAGAGAAGCAATATGACATATACAAGGGAGTCCCAATAATATTATGTACTAAATTCTCAACAGGAGGAGGCAAGAAGGTAAGAAGACAGTGGAATAAAATATTAAAATGATGAAAGGAAATAATCAATGAAGAATTTCATATCTGGCAAGAGTATATTTAAAAAATGATGAACAAAAAATATGGATAAAAAATAAATAAATAATAGAAGGGACAAAGGGTAAAATAAATTGGGTAGATGGAAATACTAGTGGTCAATGAGGGAAAAGGGTAAGGTGTATGGCATGTATGAGCTTTTCTTTTTTGTTTTTATTTCTTTTTCTGGAGTGATACAAATGTTCTAAAAAATGATCATGGTGATCAACACACAACTATGTGATGATATTGTGAGACACTGTATACCATGTATGGAATCTATGTGTGTGAATATTTGTCAATAAAAATTTTTTTTTTAATGAGAGGATGATTAGTCAATTGCCAGATAAACAAAGACTGAGGGAGTTTCTTCAGATCAAAAGGAAAGGACACTATACAGTAAATCAAATTGTATAAAGAAATAAAGATTTCTAGTAAAGTTAACTAAATGCTTATTTATAAATTCCACTATTCTTGTATTGTATTTTTGATATGTGTTACCACTTTGTACTTCAAAAAGATCCTAAAAGTTCAATTCATAGAAAAGTAATAGTAAATCTATGTTTTGGACGTACAATGTATAAAGATATAATTTCTGGCAATTACAATAAAAATTGGGTAACAGACAGGCATAAGAACATAGATGGTGTATGCTGTCAAAGTTAAGTTGGTATTATATGAAACATGATTGTTATAGATAGATAATGTTAAATTTAAGTTCCATGGCAACCATAAGGAAATATCTGAGAAATATACACAGAAGCACATGAGAAGGGACTTAATATGGTTCACTACAAAAAACAAAATAAATATGAAAGTAGGTGTTAAAGAAGAACTGAGGAACCAAAAAGCTGTGATTTACAAAGAGCAAATAGCAAAATGCCAGAAGCAAGTAATTCATTATCAATAATTAGTTTAAATATGAGGACTAAAATCTCCAATCAAAAGACAGAGATTGACAGTATAGTTACAAAAACATGGATCAATTATATGCTGCCTATAGGAGATTCACCTTGAATCCAAAGACATGAGGAGGTTGAAAATAAAAGGGATGGAAAAAAAATTCCATGCAATGAGTTACCAAAAGAGAGCTGGGGGAGCTATAAAAATATCAATAAATATATTTGTTGAAAATTGTTAAAAGGGACAAAAAAGAACATATTTAGTGATAAAGGAGTCAATTCATTAAGAAGATAAAACAATTACAAATGTATATGCATATAATATACAGGAAGCAAAGATTGACAGATTGGAAGGGAGAAAAGGATTACTCTAACTCAATAGTAGGAAATTTCAATACACTACATTTAATAATGGATAGAATATATGGACAGAAGGTCAATAAGGAAATAGAAGACTTGAATGATACCATAAACAAACCAGACCTAACAGGCATGTGTTTAAGTCTGCCAAAGATGCAAAACACCAGAGATGGATTGGCTTTTAATAAAAGGGGATTTATTTATTTAAAAATTTATAGTTCTTCAGAGGAAAGGCAGCTAACTTTCATCTGAGGTTCTCTTTTATACAAGAAGGTACAAGGCAATGTCTGTTGGCCTTCTCTCCAGGCTTCTCATTTCTAACAACTTTCCCTGGGGCGATTCCTTTCTGTATATCCAAATGTCTGAACTGAGCTGAGTGCGGAGATGAGGTATACCTGAGCTGCTTGGGCTGTGCTGGTTTGAGCTCTCTTCCGATCTCTCTCTTTGAAGCCTCCAGCTAATTAAATTAAACATCACTCATTGTGTAAGGCACTCCCCTTAAGCTGACTGCAAATGTAATCAGCCATAGATAAGTTTCACATGCTAATGATTCAAGTCCACAGCAACAGAACTTGACACCATCACCTGGCCAAGTTGACACCTGAACCTAACTACCACAGCATAGTAAGTAAAAAATTTCACCCAACAACAGCAGAAAATACATTGTTCTCTAATGTACATTGCTCATTCTATAGGATATATCATATGTTAGGTCACAAAACAAGTCTCAATACATTTAAAAACACTGAACTCATACAATATATCTTATCCAACCACAATGGCATGAAGCTATAAATAAAAAATAGAGGGAGAAATGGAGAATTCAGAAATATGTGGAAATTAAACAACATAGTTTTAAACAACCAATAAGTCAAAAAAGTAATCACTATGGAAATTAGGAAAAACTTTTCATGAATGAAAACAAAACCAAAACATATCAAAATTTACAGGATGCAGCAAAGGCAGGGCTGGGAAGGAAATTCATACCACTAAATCCTGATATTAGAAAAGGGCAAAGGTCCCAATTCCAAGGCCTAAACTCACAATCAAGGGAACTGCAAAAAGAAAACTAAACTCAAAGTGAGGAAAGGAAAGATTAGAGCGGAGATAAATGCAATAAAGAATTAAAAAAATAAGAAAATCAAGTAAACCGAAGGTTTGTTTTCTGAAAAGTCAAACTTTTAGCTAGACTGACAAAGCAAGAAAGAGAGAGAACAAAAATAACTATAATCAGAAATCAAAGTGGAAGCATTACTAAAGACCACAGACAAATAAAAAGGACTATAAGAGGATACTATGAAATTGTATGTAAAAAAGATAGCTGACTTAAATGAAATTAACAACTTTATACAAATTAGTTACACTGACCCAAGGAGAAATTGAAGATATCAACACACCAATAACAAGTAAAGAGACTGAATTAGTGATAATAATAATAATTAAAGAGAAAGCTTCCCAGTAAAGAAAACCCAGAACCAGATGGCTTCACAACTGCATTTTACCAAATAGTACAAGAATTAACTCCAATCCTGCTAATGTTCATCCAACAATTTAAAAGGTGGGAGTGGTTCCTAACTAATTCTAGGAGGTCAGCATTACTCTAGTACCAAAAATAGATAAAGATATCACAAGAAAATGAAATTAAAGACCAATATTGCTCATGAATGTAGAGGCAAAATATTCTCAACAGAACACTAGCAAATCAAATTCAACAACACATTAAAAAAACTAAACACCATGATCAGGAGGGATTAAGGGAAGCAAAAACAGTTCAACATAAGAAAACCAATAATTGTAATACACCACACAAAATTGTAGCATACCACACAAACAGAACAGAGGAGGAAAAAACAAAAAAAAAACAAATGATCATCTCAATTGATACAGAAAAGGCATTTGAAAAAATCAAGTACCTATTCTAATAAAAACACTCAGAAAAATAGAAAAAACTATCCTCAACATTATAAAGGGAATAAGTGAATAACCTGCACCTGACATCATACTGAATGGTAAAAAACTGAAAGCTGTCCCTGAATGATCAGGAACTAGACGAGGATGCCCACTGTTACTACTGTTATTCAACACGGAACTGAAAGTATTATCCAGGGCAATAAAGGAAGTAAAAGGCATCCAAATCAGGAAATAAGCAGTATAATTTCTCTATTTGCAAACAACATAATACTATATACCAAAAATCCTTTAAAATCCACAACAAAGCTACCAGCACAAGAAATGCAGCACAGTTTCAAGGTACAAGATCAACAAGCAAAAATCAGTGGTATTTCTAGACATTAATAATGCACAATCTAAAGAAGAAATCAAGAAAAAAAATCCATGTACAATAGCAACTTAAAGAATCAAATGTCTAGGAATAAATTTAACCAGAATTTAACTATAAAACTTTACTAAAATAAATTACAGATTACTTATATAAATGGAAGGAAGTTCTGTGTCCATGGATTAGAAGACTAAATATTGTTAGGTGTCAATTCTACCTAAATCAATTTACAGATTCAATGCAATCCCATCAAAATTCCAGCAATCTTTGCAGAGAAGAAGCCAATCATCAAATTTATATGGAAAGGTAAGGGTCCCTGAATAACTAAAGCCTTCTCGTAAAAAAGGAGTAAGTTGGAGGACTCAGACTTCCCCATTTTAAAACTTACTCCAAAATTACAGTACTCAATACAATGTGGGACTGGTACAAGCACTGTCATGTAGACCAATGAAATTGAACTGAGTGTTCAGAAATATGCCCTTATATCCATGACCAATTATTTTTGACAAGGGTGCCATGTCTACTTAATGGGGAAAGAATAGCCTCTTCAACAAATGGTGAAGGAAAAACTGGATGTTCATATGCAAACAAATGAAGGTGGATTTCCACATCATACTATACACAAAAATTAACTCAAAATGCATCAAAGACCTAAAAATAACAACCAGAACTTTAAAACTCCTAGAAGAAAACATAGCGAAGTATTTTTAGGACCTTGTGTTAGGCAATGGTTTCTAAGATTTTACACTAAAAACATTAGCAACAAAGAAAAATTAGCTAAGATGGACTTCATCAAAATTATAAACTGTTTAAGGACATTATAAAGAAAGTAAAAAGACTGCTTTCAGAATGGAAGAAAATATTTGGAAACCATATGTCTGGTAATGGTTAATACCCAGAATACATAAAGAACTCCTACAACTCAACAACAAAAATCAAACAACCAGATTTTGAAAATGGGCAAAATATTTGAACAGACGTTTATTCAGAGAGCATATACATACTGTCAGTAAGTACAAGAAATTACTCAACATCATTAACCATTAGGGAAACGCAAGTCAAAACTACGAGATACCATTTCATACCCACTAGGAGACTGCTATCAACAAAATTTAGAAAATTACAGATGTTGGAGAGGATGCAGACAAATAGGTACATCTCGAACATTGTTCAGAATACATAAAATTGTACAACCTCTGTGAAAAACAGTATATTGGTTCATCAGAAAATTAAGTTCAGAATTAATATATGACCTGGAAATCGCACTTGTAGGTATATATCCAAAAGCATTGAATGTAGTAACCAAACCATATTTTCACACTGATGTTCATAGTAGCATTATTCACAACAGCCAATGAGGTGGAAGCAACCCAAAGTTCAACAACAGTTGAAGGGCTAAACAAAATATAGTGTATACACACAATGGAATATTATTTAGCCATAAAAAGGAATGGCATTTTGATGCATGCAATAACATGGGTGAATCCTGAAGACAACATTTTGAGTGAAATAAGGCAGACAAAATAGAACAAAAGTTTTATGATGTCAGTGATATGGAGTAATTAGCAAATTCATAGAGAAAAATTAGAATACATGTTATCAGGGTGGTTCTGGGGAGTAAATGTTTAGTAGACATGTAATTTATGTGTAGGATTGAAGGAGAAGCTTCAGATAGTGGGGAAAGCTTCTCTAATAAAAAATCAAAGTATAAAAGACATAAAAATTTGTTAAAAAATTTTAATGACAAAAGTGTTAATAAAACACTTCTAAATTCAAAGGACAAATTAAAAATGCAAGTAGAAGCTGAAGGTAATTCAACCTTGAAAGAAAGAAATTCACTGGGTAAGATCCATATTTACAATTGTTTCCCTTAACAACACTCACGTTTGCAATTTTGGGAGTAACTAGAACACAAGCAGAAAGCTAAAGTCATATTCAATTTATGTGTCATTACATGGGGTTCAGTGCTTCCAGAGCAGTCAGAAATCAACTGCCAAGGGGATATTTCTCACCTCTTCCTCAGTAATTGACAAAACCTTATAAAACAACAGGTGAATAAAATTACCAACTACCTTGATTTAAGTGACATTTGTAGAATGTTGTACCTAACATCTGTAGAATACGTAATCACTTCATATGGTCATGAACTTTTCAGCAAGACAAGCCATAAGATAGATAGGTCATAAGATGAGTCTCTGTATTTTACGAAGAGTGATATATTAGAAACCAATACCAATTAGATTGTAGAAAAGTCACCAATACATAGAAATTAAACAACATACTTCCTAGTAACCCATGGATCAAAGAGAAATCCCAGGAGAAATTATAAAATGTTTCAAAATGAAAAATAATGAAATTACAAGATACCAACATTTTGCTGACAGCAAAAGCAGTTTCTAGAGGAATATGTATAGCTACAGATACTTTTATTAGAAAAGAATAAAAGCCTAAAACCAGTGATTGAAATTCCCAATTTAAGTGGCCAGAAGAAAAGACAAAATTAAGGAGAAAATAGGAATTCTCATTTTTTCCAGCTGACAGCAATAGTCACGATTTGGACCATATTGTATTCTCATAAAGTTTAATTGATATAACGTAGTTAAGCTTCTTAGCACAACATCTGGCAATGTTATTAAATGTTAGCAATCATCATTGTTATCAGGATCATGACTGGTGTCTACATTCATTTAATGAACATATAAGTGAGTCAATCAATGAACAAGATCCATTCAATAACCACAGGAAAACCTGGCCAGTCTTTAGTTTCCCTATGTAATCCATGTTCAATCCTCTGAATAGCTGCTACTATTCAGGCTGAATAGACCAGAACATTCAGGCTGGTCTGGTTATGGTAGGATGAAAAGATGACACTGATGGAAAAAAGATTGGTGGGTGCTGAAGAACACAGCTGCCTGCAAGCTCATTTGCCTCTGCTCCTTTGGCCACAGCAGGATATCAGGATGTCAAAATTATTAGGAAAGCTAAGGAAACTAAAATTGAATGTTTATCAACAAGCAGAGGTTTAAAATGTATTGTATGTGAAAAAGAGTGACACAAGCAAATGGAAATTCATCCCAGTGGGTTTTTATTAAAGCTGTCTTTTTCACATAAACTGTCTTTTTCCCCTCCCAAAATGATTTGGTTGATTTCATGGGCATGTACTTATTTTCTTGGATAGACTGAAATCACAGTCTCCCTTGAATATCAATGAGAGTATGATGAGTGAGAACAAGACAGAAAAGGGATATATTTTACTGGCAGGATACAGAAGGGGTCCCTTTTTTGCAAATCTAATCTCTGAAGGCTAGTCTTCCCTCATTTATGACATGTGCTAGGAAGGTCAAGTGAGATTTATTCTTGGGTAACTCAATTAATAGTTGTCATTGTAGTAGCAGCAGTAGCAGTGGTAGCAGTACTGGCAGAAGTAGCTATAATGATGTAAATTACGTGGAATAAATTTAAATACTTTCTCCATTTGCTAGTACCCAGGATCCTCAAGAGACTTGGAAGTTGCTTATCTCAACTTTTACAGAGGAGAGAACTCCTTGTACAGACTGTTGTCAAAACTCACACAACTGGCACACAGCACTGTCCAAGTTAGAACCTAGGATAGCTGACTTCCAGCTTCTCCACACATTACTCATATGAGAGTGTTCCCAGATCACTTGCCACTCTGCTTCCTTCCCTGAATCAAGCTTCTATTTTCCTGTATCGCAGTAAATATGTGGAAACCAAAACTACAGATGAAAAAACTCAGAGCCATCTCCTGAATTTCAACTCCATATTTCACTTCCCAATGGACATATTCACTTGGATGTCTTGTACGAATTTCAAAATCAATCTGTCCTAAAAACATGACATCTTTCGCTGTTTGGGGAACAGCATCATGATTCTTCCAGTTATCCAGACTCAGATCACGGGAATCATCCCATCTTCCTCTCTGTGTCTTAAACCACCCCTGTCCATTCCATTAGCCCGCCTTGTCCAGTTTGATGCCTAATCGGGCCTCTCTTCCCTAACATTATGCCTCTTACTTGGCTCAGTCATTCCTCCCTCTACCCTGTGTAGAGCCTCCTAACTGATGCTCAACTAGCTTATAGCCTTTAAACACTCCGGTCCATCCTCCACAGCCCTTCAGCAACTGTCCCCCCCCTTATAATTTTTAAATTTTTTATTATAAAAGTTATAGGTTATATATAGAATTCCTATATATACCATGCACATACACACAGTTTTCTTAAATGTTAACACTGTGCATTAGTGTGGCACCTTTGCTATGATTGATAAGAATAGGTGATAATTATACTATATAACCATAGTCCAAGGTTTACATTTTTGTCATATATAGAATAATTTTTTTCAGGCAACAAATAAGCACCACAAAATTTTCCTCTTTTAACCATATTCAAATATATAATTTAGTAGTGGTAAATATATTAAAAGGCTGTACTACTATCATCAGCATCTATTACCAAAGCTTTTGCATCATCCAAACTGAAACTCTGTCCTGTACCAATTAAGATTTAACTTCCCATTCCCTACTCCCATCCTGTCCCCTGGTAACCTATATTCTAGATTCTCAATCTATGAAATTGCCAATTCTATCCATTTCAAGTCAATGAAATGCTAAGATATTTGTCATTTTTTGTCTTGCTTATTCAACTCAACATAATGTCTCCAAGGTTCATATATGTTCAATGTATCATACATAGCATAGCTTCTTTACAGAAATGTCAAGTATTTTCCCCATTTTTTACTTGAATTGTTTGTTTTTGTGTTGTTGAGTTGCAGAAGCTCATTATATATTATGGATATTAAGCCATTATCAGATACGTGGCTTCCAAGTATTTTCTCTCATTTTTTAGGCTTTTTACTTTCCTGATGAAGTCTTTTGATGAACAAGAGATTTTAATTTTGATAAAGTCCTGTTTATCTAACTTTCCTTTTGCTGCTCAGGATTTTAGGGTAAAGTCAAAGAACACTGCTTAATACGAGGTCCTGGAGATGCTTCCCTGTTTTCTTCTAAGAGATTTAGGGTTTTGGTTCTTAAATTTAGATCTTTGATGCATTTTGAGTTCATGTTTATATCCTTCATTCATTATCCTTCATTCTTCTGTATCTGGGGGACTGGAAGCAAGCCAAGGTGTGTTCCTTGAACATGCCACACCATGCAAGTTGTGCCCCCCACAGATCACTGCATCCTCA
>PVIY010020247.1:0-44391 GCA_004026745.1 Myrmecophaga tridactyla | reverse complement strand
CCCCGCTCCAACCGCTCCCCTCTTTTCCAGCACAGCCCTCCGCGCCCGCACGCCGTTTGACATATTACACTCCCCTCCCCCCCTTTTTTTAAATGTTGTGCAATCTCAGCCAGAGTCCCTTAATTAGGTAAGTCCCGACAATTAGTAGCCCCTCTGCAACTTTTTTCCCCCTCGCGGTTATTTATTTCCGCGGTCCGGAGCAGGGAAAATACCTTAAAGGAAAAAGAATGTTAGCATCATCGGAAACCCCGCTCCGGGGAGAGGATACCGCTGCCGTCGCTATTTTGTTTTCGCATTTGCTGATGCAAACAGGGGAACCTCTCTGTTCCCTCCCCATTACCTGCGTCTGGGGAGTGGGAACTTTCCGCAGCAGAGTCCCCAGCTAGCGCCTCGGGACCTGCGGGGCTGCTCTCGCTCTCACACTCACACTCACCTCGGCCGCCCGGCGCCGGCTCCGCCCCGCCCCGCCCCGCCGCCTGCCGACGCGCCTTTTTGACAGTCAGAAGGGCCAATCGGCGGCGGGCCGGGAGGTAGTACTCCGCGGCGATTGGTTGGCAGAATGAGGGCGCTGCGCAAAAACAGAGACACCGAGCGCTAGGAGCTCAGATGTGCCAGCCGCGGTCCTCGACTCTGAGGCTGAGGCCGGGGGAGGAAAGGACTGGAAGGGAGAGACAGGTTAGGGGAAAAGAGGCTTGGGAAGGAAAACAGCAGAAAAGAAACTGCTCATCACAATTAGAGGGAGGCGAAGGACGGTGGTGATGAGGCCGGAGAGAGACAAGATCAAGAACGGCAAAAAATGCAAATAGAAAGAAAGAGGAAAAAATACCAAGAACACCCATGCGGAGATATGAAGAGAATGAAAGTTTTATGCTGCAGAGCCTTTCTGTGCTTTTCCGGCACAAAATTCTCTCGGTGTCTCTAAGCCCCTTTGCGTTTGCTGGTCGTTGACATTAAGAGGCATGTTCAGCGCTGCCAGCAGCATCTCCTCTTCCTTCTCCTCTTCCTCTTCATCTTCCTCCTCCTCCTTTTCTTCCTTCTCCTTCTCCCAGCAGCAAGACAAACCGAGGACAGTCTTGAAACATCGAAATCTCCTCCTTGGGATTTGCCAGCGCCGCGTTGCGCCAAGATTGTCGGAATAAAGGACGCTGACTATTGTATTTTCATTATTTTATTAATTGGTCAGTGGGAAGATTACAGATGAGGAAAAGGGACGCCTGTCACCCTTCCTGCACTGAGATTGAAAAATGAGGCTGGACCGGGGGAACCCTAAAATGAAGCAAAAGGGACAAGATTTTTAAAGACATAAAGCCACAGGAGCCCCCCCTCCCCCCAGCATACTTTTATTTGTTGTTGTTGTTGTTGTTTTTTGAGATCGTTTTTTTTCTTCGTGGTGGTGGGGGAGGTGACTGGGTGACTGACTGGCTGCGGGAAGCTGCTTCCTTTCCCTTTGGAGATGATTGTGCTATTATTCTTTGCTTCGCTCTGGATGGTGGAGGGAGCGTTTGCCCAGCTTCACTACACGGTACAGGAGGAGCAGGAACATGGCACTTTCGTGGGGAATATCGCTGAAGATCTGGGTTTGGACATTACAAAACTTTCGGCTCGTCGCTTTCAGACGGTGCCTAACTCGCGGACCCCTTATTTGGACCTCAACCTGGAGACCGGGGTGCTGTACGTGAACGAGAAGATAGACCGCGAGCAGATCTGCAAGCAGAGCCCCTCCTGCGTCCTGCACCTGGAGGTCTTCCTGGAGAACCCCCTGGAGCTGTTCCGGGTGGAGATCGAGGTCCTGGACATCAACGACAACCCGCCCTCCTTCCCGGAGCCGGACCTGACCGTGGAGATCTCCGAGAGCGCCACGCCGGGAACCCGCTTCCCCTTGGAGAGCGCGTTCGACCCGGACGTGGGCACCAACTCCCTGCGCGACTACGAGATCACCCCCAACAGCTACTTCTCCCTGGACGTGCAGACCCAGGGGGATGGCAACCGATTCGCTGAGCTGGTGCTGGAGAAGCCGCTGGACCGCGAGCAGCAGGCGGTGCACCGCTACGTGCTGACGGCGGTGGACGGGGGCGGGGGGGGCGGCGGCGCGGAGGCCGGGGGCGGCGGCGGCGGCGGGGGCGGGGGGCTGCCCCCCCAGCCGCAGCGCACCGGCACGGCCCTGCTCACCGTCCGGGTGCTGGACTCGAACGACAACGTGCCCGCCTTCGGCCAGCCGGTCTACACGGTGTCCCTGCCGGAGAACTCGCCCCCGGGCACGCTGGTCCTCCAGCTCAACGCCACGGACCCGGACGAGGGCCCCAACGGCGAGGTGGTGTACTCCTTCAGCAGCCACATCTCGCCCCGGGCGCGGGAACTCTTCGGCCTGTCGCCGCGCACCGGGCGCCTGGAGGTGAGCGGCGAGCTGGACTACGAGGACAGCCCGGTGCACCAGGTGTACGTGCAGGCCAAGGACCTGGGTCCCAACGCGGTGCCCGCGCACTGCAAGGTGCTGGTGCGCGTGCTGGACGCCAACGACAACGCCCCGGAGATCAGCTTCAGCACCGTGAAGGAGGCGGTGAGCGAGGGCGCGGCGCCGGGCACCGTGGTGGCTCTGTTCAGCGTCACCGACCGCGACTCGGAGGAGAACGGGCAGGTGCAGTGCGAGCTGCTGGGGGACGTGCCGTTCCGCCTCAAGTCGTCCTTCAGGAACTATTACACCATCGTGACCGACGCGCCGCTGGACCGAGAGGCGGGCGGCTCCTACACGCTGACCGTGGTGGCCCGGGACAGAGGCGAGCCGGCCCTGTCCAGCAGCAGGTCGATCCAGGTGCGGGTGTCAGACGTGAACGACAACGCGCCGCGCTTCAGCCAGCCGGTCTACGACGTGTATGTGACCGAGAACAACGTGCCGGGCGCCTACATCTACGCCGTGAGCGCCACCGACCGCGACGAGGGCGCCAACGCCCAGCTGGCCTACTCCATCCTCGAGTGCCAGATCCAGGGCATGAGCGTCTTCACCTACGTGTCCATCAACTCCGAGAACGGCTACCTGTACGCCCTGCGCTCCTTCGACTACGAGCAGCTCAAGGACTTCAGCTTCCAGGTGGAGGCCCGCGACGCCGGCAGCCCCCAGGCGCTGGCGGGCAACGCCACCGTCAACATCCTCATCGTGGACCAGAACGACAACGCCCCCGCCCTCGTGGCGCCGCTTCCCGGGCGCAACGGGACCCCGGCGCGCGAGGTACTGCCGCGCTCGGCCGAGCCGGGCTACCTGCTGACCCGCGTGGCCGCGGTGGACGCCGACGACGGCGAGAACGCCCGGCTCACCTACAGCGTGGTGCGGGGCAACGACATGAACCTGTTCCGCCTGGACTGGCGCACCGGGGAGCTCCGCACGGCGCGCCGGGTGCCGGCCAAGCGCGACCCCCAGCGGCCTTACGAGCTGGTGATCGAGGTGCGCGACCACGGGCAGCCGCCCCTGTCCTCCACCGCCACCCTGGTGGTGCAGCTGGTGGACGGCGCCGTGGACCCCCAGGGCGGGAGCGGGGGCGGCGGCGGGGGGGCCGGGGAGCACCCGCGCCCGGGCCGCTCCGGCGGCGGGGACACCTCGCTCGACCTCACCCTCATCCTCATCATCGCGCTGGGCTCGGTGTCCTTCATCTTCCTGCTGGCCATGATCGTGCTGGCCGTGCGCTGCCAAAAGGAGAAGAAACTCAACATTTACACGTGCCTGGCCAGCGACTGCTGCCTCTGCTGCTGCTGCTGCGGCAGCGGCGGCGCGACCTGCTGCGGTCGCCAAGCCCGGGCGCGCAAGAAGAAGCTGAGCAAGTCGGACATCATGCTGGTGCAGAGCTCCAACGTACCCAGCAACCCTGCCCAGGTGCCCGTGGAGGAGTCTGGGGGCTTTGGCTCCCACCACCATAACCAGAATTACTGCTACCAGGTCTGCCTGACCCCAGAGTCCGCCAAGACCGACCTGATGTTCCTGAAGCCCTGCAGCCCCTCGCGGAGCACGGACACTGAGCACAACCCCTGCGGGGCCATAGTCACCGGCTACACCGACCAGCAACCCGACATCATCTCCAACGGGAGCATTTTGTCCAACGAGGTAAGGCTGAAGCGAAAGGACCACCATCTCTCATCTCCTCCATCCGAAAGCCTTCTCTAGCCTGGCCCTTGTATCTCTTGGCGCACTGTGGATTTGTAGGAGACTAGCTTCTTTGTATCGTTATTTGGGGGGGCGGGGGGCGCGGGGGGACCCTCTTCCGCTCCTTCGTGTGTGACCTAGCCTTCCCTTGTTGCTAACCATCTGCGCTCCACCCCTCCACTTTTATTTTCATTACCTCCCTCTAGTGCTCCTGCCTTCCGTCTCTCATCTGTCCTTTAAAATCCTGAGCCCCTCTCGGTCCCTTCCCTTCGCGGAAACCTTGGGATAAAGTGGGGCGTGCGCGGAGGGAGGGAGAGTGCGGAGGAGGGAGTTTCTAGCACGGGCAAAGGTCTTTCCCTCCGCGTCTGTCCCAGGCGTTAATAAAGTTGATGGTATTTTCTTTGTTGCTCCATGCTTCCTGTCGCGTGTAAAAGTAAGCTACAGCTCATTTAACTTTGCGTAGTTGTCTAAACGCGAACGCGTGTTTTAGAGAACCAGTTATCGGATCCTTGTCCTTTGAAGTCGGGGCGCAGAAAAGCCTTCACACCCTCTCTGGACAGCGTTTGCAGACGCTCTTGAAGCCGGAAGGCCCACGCAGTGTGAATTTGAATGAAGTTGCTTTGGCACAAACCCCTGTAAGAGTAAACTACCGAGAGGCTTCAACGATTGTTGTCTTCGATATATCTTTGAGCGTATAATCACCTTCTTGCCACTGTTTTTTTGATAAATCAATGCTGTTGCTTTCTTCATCAAAGAATTTGGCTTGTAAATTCCGATTTAGTTTTAAAAGATGGAGAAGTTGCAACGTCGGAGGAGGGGAAGGGCAGAGAACGGAGTTGATTTATGTAAAAGAAAGTTTGGGCCAGAAAAGGTGTGTGGGTGGTGGAGGTGGGGAGAATGCAGAAGGCTTTGGTAGGGGAAAAAGGATTGGGGGAGAGTTATGAACTCTTCTGGGCAGATTATCTTATTTATTTGAGTCTTAGACATTATTGATTGACTTTCATGACTATCTGTACCACTCATTTGTATCTTAAGCACATTTTGAAAATAAACAACGAAATAATTCCATGAACTATCCAAACTTTTTGCTTATTGAGCGTGCTGTTTTTCTTGTGTCCACAGTCTACACCTGAACACTTTTTTTAGGCTACTGAAAGAAAGACTGCGGAGTAGGACTAGGTAGAGTCTGTTGGAGACAACAGTTTCTGAGCACTAGCTCAAAAGTCGTTTGCATTCTTTCTTTAAAAAGCACATTCCAAGTTGGACTTTCATTTCTGCAATTTAAAGAGTGGTGGTGGTGTTTTTCTTTACAACTACTAAAATATGGATTCTAGTTTCTTTACTGATGTCTGCATATCTCACTGCCCTTGGCCAGCGATCATTACCTGGAGGTCTTAAGAGAGCTTAGAAGGACATTCATAAAAATATACACAATTGCCTTAACTAGAGACAGTACCTACCCTCAAAATCAGACTATTAGCTTAACCTTTAGCATTCAAATACTCTTGATTGATTTATTTTTTTTCCTAGACTAAACACCAGCGAGCAGAGCTCAGCTATCTAGTTGACAGACCTCGTCGAGTTAACAGGTATGATCTCTTTTATTTATTTATTTTTTTATTTTTCTCCCCTAGCTTGGTGTTTGGACATTTTATTACCTAGTAAAAGTAGGAAGTAGGTAGATTGCTAGGTTTGAAAATACAAAATTTGTAAAGTAGTTCTGATTACAGGACATAAATAAATATTGGTTATATTTCCTAGACAATACATTAAATACATGGGTGTTCTCCGCCTACAGCTTACTAAATACATTTACATATTTTGTTAGTTTGTACTCTTCTGCTTCTGAATCTGACTCACTGTTCCAGATCTATTTTTACACCTGCGTTTAATGCTAATCATAAAAACCATACTCACCTCCAATCGTGGAATAAATTCAACTTTACATTCCTGAAGTGCTCAAATGGACTGTCAGTGATCCGTTTTAAAAGGGCCAGCTTTGGGATTTTAAAACTTGCTTTATGCAGTAATAAAGCTGAGATGTGGATGAGATTGCAAAACCGTCTGTGACCATGTGGTGGCAGAAGAATGTTTCGTGTGTGTATGTGTGTGTGTGGGGGGGGGGTGGTTTCCACCTGTATTTTAATTCGGGTACTCACGTTTTTGTGTTTCCAGTTCTGCATTCCAGGAAGCTGACATAGTAAGCTCTAAGGACAGTGGACATGGGGATAGTGAGCAGGGAGATAGTGATCACGATGCCACCAACCGCGGCCAGTCGGCTGGTAAGTGGGATGAAAGGGCAATGAAATGTTTGCTTTTGTAGTTAAAAAGAAAAAAACAAACAAACAAAAAATCTAGAAAGGATGCTGTCCTAGGTAATTTTCTGAAAGGTTAATGTTAGTTGCTCTATGAAAAGATGGCATTATGCTGTGCTGGTAATTGCCTCCTCGAAGAAGGTTAAAAATGTCATTGTCCTGCTCTGGAGAGTTAAAGTTAGAAATTCACTGTGGAATGTGCTAGAATGAAATATTTCTGCCCTATGTAGTGTCCGTTAATGGAATTGCACTGCATAGAGCTTTCACCTGGTCCGTTCAGTAGTCTTTAGTCAATTAAGGCATTATTAGCCTGGTATGTGGATGAGGTAACTGAAGATGAACAGAATTGATTATTCTGCACAAGGTCACAAGAGAATAAATGAATGATTGGGGACTAGGATCCAAATGTCTTGCTTTCCAGAGCAATGCATTTTTGGACTCCACCCAGTAATGAATAGAATGAGAGAAGGAGTGGTGATTAAAAGTCATAAGTAGGTTGAAAACAGTGCTTTTAATGTTCGGTCCTTGGGTTTCAGCAGAAGGAAATATGTGAAAAGGTGTATTTTCTGAAGGGCCCTCAGTCTCCTCATGTTTCGACAGGGTCCATGGTCTGCCAAAAGTTGAACTCTGCATGTATCTCTATGTGCACTTAATGGTCATCACGTCACAGTTGCGGATGCAATGTGATGTGTGTTTTTTTACTTTATTTTATTCTCCTTTTAAATTGATTTTATTTTTCTTAACTTTGACCTTTAAGTTTTCTAAGATTCTTATAACTCTTAAGTACTAATACTGAAAAGAAACACATAAAAGAAGTAACGTGTGCTTTGTTACTTGTTTTTTAATACCTTTTCATTTGCTGTTTAGTTTTGTGCTTCTGTGACATATAAGGAAATGGAAAAGTTGTCAAGCCAACTTTTGTAACTTCTAAAAATATCCATCATTAGACTGTCTCCGCATGAATCTCGATTGCTTGCGATTCAACCTTTATTTTGGTTAATGACATAACCATAGAGTGGCAGGGCCCCCGCTTTCAAGGTAACATTGCTGCTGGAGAGGGCCCGTCCTTTACACACTTGGTGGACCTCTGAATGGTGCTGAGACAGTGTGTCAAAGGGCAGTGTACGCCCCATGGTCGCCTGGCAGCAGGAGTTGCTGCAAGCTTCTCACTTGGCTAATGTGTGCTGTGTCTGTGGCTGCCCTTAGCCTTGGGAAATCCAGGCAGGAGAAAGGGGGAAAAGGCTGCTCAAGGGTCTCTTTATATTGCTGCAAGTCATTAATATGCAGACCTAATGAGACTTGAGAACTGCCAAGAATCCCCGGAGGTCTCTGCCCCTTGCCGGCCTTCACGCTAAGTGAACAGAGCATCTATTTAGTGTCTGGGAACATGACAACAAACCAGATCTTGCCAGAAGTTTATATTTGAGTACAAAGTCCCTTTCATTTTTTGGCCTATATATGGCATATGATTTATTGTTATCTCTTAAAAGCTAAACATTGAGAATTGCTCATTGCTATTCTTTTCTTCAGCGTGGAATTTAGCAGTCAGCCTTTGGACTTTTAAAACCAAATGTGTAGTATAAGAAATAATGTATCTGCTGCACGTTTCCTTAGATGCATTTTATTCCTTGCCCACACCCCTTCGTTTTTCTGTAGCCTTACAGTCTCAAAGAACATTTCAATTAGTTTATTCCCTCAGACATAATGAGCCATAATATCCTAACCGAAGAAAGATTAATGAATAAACATCTCCAAAAAGGGCTAAATTTGGAAGATAGGTGGAAATATTTGCTTATCGACGCATCTCCCCAGTAGCTGCTTTCTTTTACAGGCATGCAGTGTTGCCTTACTGGTAATGTTTCTTTCAAATTATTTGATGTGTTAAAGTATTTAGAAGAATATTAAAATGCATAGATGGTGTTCTTCTGGAAAACATTTTTGTTAAAAGCAAGGCACATTTTACCATTTCTTTATCAAACTGACAAATCGTTCCTGTCTTTAAATTCTTTAACGTGTAAAAGTATTACAGAGTTACCAATCTATTTGTGTATTTCATTAGCAGTTACAGGGCGGCCTCAACATACTGGGCACAAAAACAGTTGTTTGAGGATTGAATAATGCACTTGTTATTAAGGAGTAATTGCACCATTGTGTGCTACATTGCAATCAGATTTAATATGTCTAATTTCTTTGTAAAAATGACTTTGAAGTGTTTTCTTTTTAAGTGCAAAACCCTAAATGCAGAGAACTAAAATGATTTTCTTAATGACTCTTTTTCAGTCCAGACTGATGTGTTGTATTGTAAACCTCACACTAAGTAGCTAGAATATTTCCAAAAAATCAAGCCTGTTTTGCATAATGGATACAGTGTCTGTTTTTTTTTTGTTTGTTGTAAGGTTAGGTAGTAAGGATCTTCCACAACCACAAAATTTAAGAAATATTGTTCATAGGACTTCTTATTCTCTGTTAAGGTAGAAAAACATTTCATAATAATTAGTAGATTTCACTCAGATGGGTTTTAGGGGGAAAAAAGGTTTTTAAGGGAAAAAAGAATACTGGAAAGGAGTAGATACAAATTCAGAATACTCTCAATTTTAACCTCCATTTTACATTGTATATTCCATTTAGTTTAGTACTTCAGCAGTTTAAACTTCCTAATTTTTCCTTTATCCCCACTCGTTTTTTCTTTGTTAGCATTACTTTGTATTTATTTATTATATATGTATCCATTTATTCTATGAATAGTTTTCTTTTCTTTTCCTTTCTTTTTTATCTCCTTCTTGCTCTCTGTTTTCTAAGCCATTCCCAGTCACCAATCTTGTTCATAGAAGGGCTTTAAGCACTGAAGCAGCTGCAGAGAGAGTCACATAAGCTTTTTTAGTTTTCTACTGCACCTGGCTCCATGTGTGAAATTCTTCGACTTGACCACTGCTCTCTGACACTTTCTATAGCCTTGTCAAGGTGTTTCCGTTTATTTCAGCACACTGGTACTGATGTATTGGTTAGAGATGGCAGAAATCCAGGGAGATGTGGTGAATGCATGTATAAACCATCACAAGAGGAAAAATCGATTAATCACAGCTTAAAATGACCAAGAAAATCAAAATAGACTTTAAAGAAAAATAGTTTCAATGTTCTTTATTCAGCAATAATTCAGATTTTGAAAATTATATCATTAGATTAAAAGATCTTTTTTTTTTACTTAGAATATTGATAGTAGTACATTGTTGTATATTCTTAAACATTTTTTGTTTTATTGGAGGCATATATAAGGAGATATGTTTAGGAAAGGTATTTTTTAATTTATTAGATACCTACAATGTGCATAGTAATGGAAGTTAATTATCAATTTTTTAAATACTTTGTACCTCCTTGAAAAAACATGTTGAAAAGGAGAGATCTAGTAAATGATTCGCGTAATGGTACTGGTCTTTTAACATACTTTACATGAAAATTTCAACTTTGTGAATTTTTTTTCAGTTATAAGGGAATTTAGCTTCTAATTATGTTTAGTTCTTAACTAATTATTATGATATTTATACATCATATACGATTGAATTTTGGCTCTAAATGAAAAAATAAACCGAAATGAATTGTCAATATTATCAAACTAGTGGATAAAAGTATATCATAGAAAAAAAAATTATGTCATAGAATAGTACTAATAGTAGTGCATAGAATTGCACTAGTACAATACCAATAAGAGAATTCTTAAAATATGAGTTTCCCAACTTCCATTAGAATTTAGTTATTCGCATATTAGCTTCGGGGTTTATAAATAAAACAAAGTAATCCCACTGTTTGAAAACATTTCTTCAGATTTGTGGTGAGTTTCTGAGCTACAGCTCTACAATATGGGGATATAATTGATTGGAAAAATATATAAAACAACATATTGAGGAAAAAATGAAAACATATTGAAGGACGATCGCTAGGAAGAACATTTTGGCATGTATGTTTCAATCTTTTTGGAGTGAATGATGTTGATACTTTTCTGTCCCCCAAACCCAATTTTCCTAAAAATTACAGCAATTTTTTGTGTGTGTGCTTACAATTAATATTTTATAGTTGTCGAGAACTAGATAGTTAAAAACAAAGAAACAAACACTGGAAATTTTCCTGACAAATGGGAAGTGTTGGCTTGTTTTAAAGTTTATTTATCATGTTTGGAAAAAATAAGCATTTTTAAAAAGACTCGTTGCATGAGGAAAATGTGCACATAATTGTGTAATACTGCATTCTTCAGAAAATGGCACACGTTGAGTAACATTTGAAAATTTTTGAAACAAAAATGTGTTATCAATGACAATATCCATTATCTCTGACTATAAAGGACAAGATACTTGCCAGTTGAAAATATGTATTTTAAAATTTGTCTAAATATATCTTTGCATAACAGGCAGTCTATCACGTCAGCTGTCATGCCTTGCAGAACAGATTATTTCTGAGAAGTGGAAAAATAAATAACTAGGAAAAGAAATTGCAAGTAAAATATATATGTTGAAATATATCTTAAAAATTACCAAAATTTCAGAAATGAGATTTGCCCTGTATTTTTCCGCTATATAAATCCCACAAGTTCTATAGTAAGAGTATTTGAGGAAAAAATCAAGTTAAACACTTTCTTTTGGACCTTCAATTTGAGCCATTAAAAATTCTGATAGCAACATGAAAATGTGCGTTTTATTATACACATATGTTGTAATATCTGGCATCCCTGGGCATCATGTACTCATGTATCACAACAAAACTGAAATCTATTTCTGCTTACTAGGTAAAGTAATGTGTAAAGTAGGACTAGTGATAAGTTACAAGAGATAAAATGTTGTTATCATACAATGGCTCCCTGAGACAAGGACAGGTAATGGGATAAATTTATTTGAGTCTCAAAATACGCATATAAAAGACAGGCAAATGAAAAAATCTATTTTCAATAATGTTTTCTGTTGCTTATTAGAAGTTTTTTGATTTCCTATTTATGCTGCTTGGTTTTTAATTCTTTGATATGCCTGATATTTTCCTCATGAAAAATAAACACCTTTTATCAATACAACTGGTGCAACATATTCATGCACAATTTGAACCATCTTACTTTTCATTCTAGTTATATAAATCTGCATGTTACTACTATGGATTACAGTTTACAAACATTAGATAATTTATTAAAAACATATTTACAAGGTTTTGTTTTCATTCTTTCAAATGACCCTGTTCGCCCAACAAAGGAACTTTGTATCCTCCCTTTTTTGGTATACAAATGATATGTTTTCTCCATACGGATTCTCAACTCACGCAAACTTTATTACATTATTTAAGGGGATTTTTAACCAGCTTCTACTAATTGAGTGGAGGACAAATCATACACTTGAAGAAAAGAGAAAGGTCATAATTAAGCATAAACTACCCGTGAATATAAGTTCTACTAAAATTAACTTCTTATGTATTCTCAAACAATATCTTAATGTTGAGAATCTAGTTTAACTTTTCCTATGTGAGATTAACATATTCAAAATTAAAAAGAGACTTCAGCATAGGTGCTGAAAAAGATGTGAAAGACTGTGTATGAACTTATGTGATATATTTAAAAGATTCTCAATCATTCATGTAAGGATAAATTTCATTAATTCCAAATTTTTCGCATCCATACCTATCTTTAGCAGAATCTAGTAATCCAGATCTGTCTTTACACATGAATGTAATTCCATCAACCCTTCAAATTTAATATAACTTAAATTTAGTTTTAAAACAATTTTCCACAGCAATTTTACTAGTAAAGGTATTTTTGTCTATCAAAAAAAAGCCATCCTTATCATTCTAAATAGGGTATTTTTAGTACAGTATGTCAAAATGTAAATCTCTCTCTGGTTTTATAAGTCTTCCTATATAGTATGTAAATGTCTATCAGGGACATCCCTATGTATCTTCTTTCAGAAATAGAATAAAGAACTGACCTTCTCTGGTGTCTAGTGCCAGTTACGTGTTTTACGTGCTCTTCTCAGTCTGGTTACTTCAGCTGAGAATCCAGCTTCAGCTCACATTTACTTTCCTCAGCAGTTCACAGATCAGTCATTTATTTCCAGGCTTATAAGTGACAATCATCATCATTGGAATGTTATACTTGAAGTCAGATTTGGCAGTATACATAGTTTAATTTTAAATAAAAAGTCATTATAAAGTGAGATTAATTATGATAAGAAATTTGTTATTGTTTCTTGAAAAATAACTTACCTAAGTAGCTGTAAACTCTGAAACATTGTGGATAATCTTGAGTGTTCATAATTTTGAAAAGGTATTTTCTTCATTTCAATCTGCGCAGATATTAATGCATGTAATATATATGCACATGTGCATAAATCATGTATGACGATTCTGTCAAGAAGTTAAGAAAAAGTTCTCAAGAGCTCAACTCATTCATGATATTTATAGAAAAATATAAATATATTCATTAAATAAATCTTATCCTGTTAAAAAAGATAAACCCTAGTTTTACTAAAGTCATAATTTTGCCATGCAGATTTGGGAGGTTTTTTGCCTGTATAGACAAATTAGACTTCAGTTGTTTCTTATGGTTCCTGTTCTAAAACATATTCAATAAACGTGTTAATATGTTTTGAAGAACATTAAAATGCTGTTTCTGCTTATGTACTTGTTTTGTTTGTAGTACTAATTATAAAAATGAATATCTTTTAGTATTTTGGAGTGCTAATAATTGTGAAGCTTTACTTAAGAAACTGAACGGCTTTGCTCGAGTCCTAATCAGATGAAATTTAGCAGCCTTGTCAATCTAAGGAAAATGATGGCATTTGAAGTTGTTCTTTGAATTCTTGGTATTAGAGGATGAGTGAGCAAACAGTTCAGTGCTGACTGGAACAAGTGTTTTCCAATATAGAACAAGTAATAAGATGTTTGTCAATAGTATCTGCAGCTGACTCATGCTGCATTTGGTTACCTTAGTTTCACTAATTACACTAATTTGTTCTGGATTTGTCTAGGGTGGTCAATGATAAGTGGTTTGTAGAGCGTCATTGAGAAATTCCTTTTAGGGAATCATGTCCTAGGAAAACTGGAAACGCTTGCTCTTCTCTGTGCCTGAAATTATGTTTCATTCTTGCTATTTATTCATTTATCTATTAGCATGCCATAATTCTGTGGAGTCTTTCTTTCTATTTTATGTCCAGATTTCATAATCTAAGTATCATCTCTGGTGCTTGGCATATTTCTTCCGTTTTTGTCTCTGTGAAAAAAAAAGTGTCAGTTGACTTTTTGCTATGGATTCTGAAGGTCTTACACTGTTATGAACTCCACAAGAGGCTTCAAAACACATTCATTCTTCCTTTATCTTCACCTTCCTGATTATTTGAATAGCTCACTTCGAACATTTCTTCTCAAAACCTTGAGTAGTTTAGAAATATCTATTTGAAAGGCCTCTTTGCCAGAGGATACTTACCCTTTGCATTTGCAAATCATTTTCTCTTTTTAAAATGATGCATGAAATGATAAGGAGATTTTGGGGTTCTGTCCTGTTAAGACGAGAAAGCTGTTAAGACACCTTCAATCATCCCTCCTTAAACTATCCATAATCTTTCATCTCTGTAGTACCTAGCCATGTTGCTGAAGCCCACATTGTAATTTCCTTCTTTTTTCTCCTCCTAGGTATGGATCTCTTCTCCAATTGTACCGAGGAATGTAAAGCACTGGGCCACTCAGATCGGTGCTGGATGCCTTCTTTTGTCCCTTCTGATGGACGTCAGGCTGCCGATTACCGCAGCAATCTGCATGTACCCGGCATGGACTCTGTTCCAGACACTGAGGTGTTTGAAACTCCAGAAGCCCAGCCTGGGGCGGAGCGATCCTTCTCCACCTTTGGCAAGGAGAAGGCCCTTCATAGTACTCTGGAGAGGAAGGAGCTGGATGGACTCCTGTCTAATACACGAGCGCCTTACAAACCACCCTATTTGAGTAAGTATTACACAAAAGGCTGTATGAAAGTATTCTCTTTGAGGAAATGAATTTCAGTGCTCCTTCCTTCTTAGCAAAAGCAGAGCCCGGGCCATTATCAGAAAGAATGGATAAACTGTGACTCTTAGACAACACTTACAATACACTTAACAGGACAACAAATTCATGGTGTTAGGACATCATTGTTCACAGCAGTGAAAACATAACTTTTGCTTTTGTTAAAGAAAACATTTTCGGATGCTCTTCTTATTTCCTTTGAATATTGCTCCCTTGCTTGATTGCATTTCGCCTGTTTTGAAGGGCTGTCTTAGGGCAGAAGAACTCATCTCTTGACACTTGAATCTCAGGACACATGTCATTTCTTAAGTGTACCAACATGATCCCCTAATCATCCTTTCACCATAGTAGCTCTAAACACCATTGGCAGAATCCAGAAAACAATACAGGTGTTATTGTGGTTATTTAACATAATTTAGATGTTGAAAATGGATTCAGGTCTCTGATCAGAATCAGAGGAACCTTGTGATGTAAATACATCAATACAGGAATATTCTTTATTTATTTAAAGTAGTATGTTCTTCTAACATTAAGTAATTGATAATTGTACTCAGCTCTTTCAATACTGGGACCATAATTTCTGGGTGGATTATTATATACAACCACTGTGAACAATAAAAATATTCTCTGAGATTTGTAGTATATTTCATTCCAGGATCTTGCAATTTAGATGTTCCATTTATTCTCTGCTACATAGGAATTCTTTCCTTTAAGTTAATGGATAAATATGACTGAAAACTCAATATCTTGGTCAAGCCACATAAAGTAATATTTGATAAAGATGAAACTCATAGCATCTCAAACAAAAGATTACTTCTATCTTGTATAGCAAATCCATTGTACATATTTTTTTCTTTTACTTTCATCTTCTAGTACATAAAAATCCTGAAATCATTAGCTAGAAAGAAAAGACAAGTTAGATCACAGCTGTATCTTTTTTTTTTTAATGATTGCTTGCATAGAAGGAAAACAGAAAAAAATCAAACTTAAAGGCATTAAAAAACAAACACAGCGTATATTTTAGGTGTTATGAATGTTTAAGGAGGAAAGGTGTGGATTGAGTGCATTGAGACCATGACTGCTAGAGAATAAGATTGGACAAGAATGTGTGTGATTAAAAGACGGGGTCTTTCATCAGATGCATACATTGTAATGCCAACAGTGATCAAATAGTTTGTGTTTCTGCTTTTGTTTTTTATGAAGAATTGTGTTCAGTTTTTCAAATTATTTAGAAATGCCGTTGCTCCAGCATAACGCAGTATTCAAACATTTCAAAACCAAATAATTGTGCCTTCCCATAAGTCATTGATATTTGTTTTGCTTTACTTTTTAGATTCATAAAATACAAAGACAGCACAAATACTTAAGGGAAATAAAGTACAGTAATGTCTAACTTAAGATGGCATGTGGATGTCATAACATACACAGCCATATGACCAGTTATTTAAAAGAGCCCTAAATCTGATTTCCTTAATAAATGAGGACTATAATGCAGCCTTTTTCTTCAAATTGAATTCTGGATTTTAAATTGTATTTGTTGCAAAAAGCAAACTTTTCCAAAATTTTAACAGTATATTTTTACTATTGTTTTGCATAAACTAAGAATATATGTTATAGAGGTACATTATCAATAATTTCTAGGCAGAAATCAAAAGGCATATGATTCAGAGTAATTAAAACTTGTATTTCTAAATAAATACAAATTTTTATTATTAATATGGATTAACAGAGAAACCTACTTCTAATATAGTGAAAAAAATCAGTCCATCCTCTTTGATCTTAGCATTGCTCTTGGTAAAGTTACACTTATATAAAGAATTGAAAGTTTAAATATCTGCAATTGTCTACTCCATAGTGATGTTTTTATTTTATTTTAAGAATAATGTTAACAATATCTTACTATTAAAATATTAATGCTGCGTATTTTTAATGCAAGTGTCTCTAATCTTTAAAAATCAAGTATTTCTTTTAGAAACCTGATTTCAAGGATTGTGAAAGTTGTTACCAGTTATGTATATTGCTAGAAATCAATGAATGCATATGTTATTTTGCCAAAAATAATTAGACTTGTGTGCATAATATTGGCCAGGTATATGTGTTAGAATAAATTAATTTTTAATAATAGTTTCTTTTTACTTTGTTTTAGTCAGCTCATAGTACTCAAAATTCAGGGTTCGGATTGAAGTGTGACCTGGAAAATTAACAGAAAAAGAGCTATTCTAATGTTTTTGCATATATATTGTCCTTAGTTCTTCATGTAACTCTAATCATGTCTCAATTCATTTTTTTAAGTTTTTGTATTTAATGCCTTTTTATACACACATAATTGTCTCTAAAATTCAGTCATGGCTCTTGTTTAATAGGCATTGTCATTTTTGTGCTTAATCTAATAGCTCAAACTATAAACCAAAATCATTCCTGACCACCTTGCTCCCCAAATCCACATATTTATACTTGTTAATATAGATATCATTTAATATCAGGAACGGAAATATTCTGTAAATTGGAAAACATGTTCCGTATATAATCTAAGAAGCTAAAACCTGACACTAACTACTTGCTTTTAATCAGAATGTTTAAATAATTATTGAGGTGGCAGTTTTTCTTGTTCTAAACTAGAACACATTTAGTTTTATAAAGAACATAATGTCCATTTGAAGTTCTGGAAAGTAGCTGTAAATTTAGTTACTTTTGAATTCAGGTCTCCTGCATGGCAGGCCAGAACTCAACCTACTGAGCCTCGGTGGCCCACCCTATATTTAGTTACTTTTGTATAGCTTTAAAAAAGCCTAATCAGTCTGCCACCGTTATTTACAAAATGGTGAAGAGAATTGGTGATATACTTAATAATATGAATGAGATCATTGTCTATACACAAGAACTTTGAATTTGTGTACCTCTGATTGCTAACATTGAAATAAAAAACTACAAGAAACCTGCTTTTACACAATACTAGGTGTATGCAAACATTAAAAAACTTACTTTAGGTTTTTGTTAAAAAATGCATAGATACAATCATATTCTTTTTTTAATATATAAGAAAGGACACATGAAGAGTATATATGATGTGTTTAATTAAATAAAACTTTTTTTCATCAGGAGTAATTGTGCACACATCTATAAATGCTCGCCTAATTAATCATGAGCACTTTGCAAACATGCTTTTTATTATTTTTTTATAATGTTATAGTTTGCTAATATTCTTATAAGGAGCGAAGAAATACACTGAAAGACTGAGGAAAAAATTTAAACGTGTAGCGTATACATTTACATTTAGATTTGGATTTACAGTACTTAGATTTACCTTATAATGTTACTGAATTTTAGCTTGCTTTGGCTTTAATTTTTATTAGAGTTATAAAGAAAATACTAAAGTACCACTTTAACTTTTAATTAAAATGTAGAAGTGCTTTCAACACTAAACAATAATATTAAAATGAAAGAAGAAAAACTATTCTTTGGAGGTTTAAAATAACATTGTATTTTTATCATGAAGAATTTGTTTATAATTATAGACATCTTATTTTCAATAATTTTGTCTTTCAATTTCCATATATAAAAAATCTGTATGCTCTCAGTAAATAAGGAACAAAATTAATTTAAGTTTAAGAGTGTTACTGAGAAAAGATATAATTTAAAAAACCTCAACGGTAAAAACAATACTCTTTAATATTATTTTTGTAGCCATTCTCGCTTATGATTTTGACTGCATTTTCTTCTCATCTTTAAAGCAGAACATTCCTTTTGACAGCAAACTAGTGTGCTGTTCATTTCCAATAGAGCATAAACAATACAGTACTAAAGATATAACAATTACTATCTGGAAACTCATAGATTTCTTGTGAATTAACATACTCTTTCCCTAAGAATTGAAGACAATCATAAGATAAGTAACCAATAAATTGAATCTAAAATATAATTGTGAAAATCTTGTTTTTGTTTAAAGAATCATGCAATAATAAATTATATTGAATAAAATGAAGAAAACTGCATTGACATAATAATGATATTTAAATATCTAAATATGGGATTTTCCAAGTATCATGGGCCTAGAAGGGAACCATGTATAGAAAAGTATTGTGGTTGCTACCTGCCTTCATATATAACATTTAGACTAAGTTTTCTATGTGCCAAAAATTCACTTTCTCTCTTGAGCTCTAGTTTTTGCCAACTTGTGAGCTTTTTTGAAATTTCAATTCAACTCATTCATATCATAACAAAAAAATGATGTCAGACCTTTGAAACTTTGTATTTAAAATATTGATGTTACTTTACTAGACGCATTTACAGTAAACCTAATTTTTAGAAAATTATTTTAGGCATCTGCATTATTTCTATGGAGCAGTTCACATCTGCCTATTCCAGTTTTGTGTTTCTTCTAGGAATTGTAGAACATGTTTTGTGTGGTAACATCTCTTCTAATCTCTTCCCTCTGAGAATTTTCATAGACTGTAGAATTCAATACTGTGGAAAGTGAATAGATGCAGTTCAAAATTAAAGGACTTTTCTTATTAGTACACATTACCCTTGTGCTGACATAATGCTGTGAGATGGTTGCTTCGGGATTTGTGTACTTCTATTATTATAATATTATGTTCCTATAATATCACAAATATGGACTCAACTTATCAAATTTAAAGACCACAAATGAGTATGTTTGTATAAGACCTTTTTATCATTTCTATTTATAGGTTCTAGTATCTCTAATTGAGTGAACATCTTTTTTAAGAAAAACTTCTTTCTTTTCTAGCAGATATGTTCAGTTCTGTTCTTTTTTCCTCTTAGCAAAGCTCACCTTTTTCTGAATTTTTTGTACCCTCACTCTTCTTTATAAGTATGTTTCTAGATTTGTGAACCTAATTTTCTCTCTTTCTTGGTTTATCACTTTGTGACAAATCTGTGACCCTAGAATCACACAATAGTCATTCTGTTTTTCCATTAAATTTCTTCATTCAGGAACTGAATATAAATCTTCCATTATCAAAATAGTTTACCGACCTCAATTCCACTGAACAGAAAATAAATGCTAACTCAGGAGCAGAGGAGAAAAATCAACCTCAGTTCATATTCTCTCTATATAAGCCACTATTAGAATTTAGTATTCCCTTAGTTTTATGATATTCTAATTCTTTGAAAAATATTCACATTACTTCAGTTAGCTTGATGTTACCAAACCTATCTGGAACTCTAGATAAATGAGATATTATTATCTTGTTTCTTCTTCTTTAGTTGTCAGGTAATGATCTATCTGAACTAACATGATTTAAAGTGAAAACTATAACAATCATTCTGAGGTGCAGATGAAACAGAACAGTTCACATCATAGCCACAAATCTGGCAATTTCTCTACACAGAATGTATCTTTTACTTATTCAGGCATGGTGCTTCTCTGTGACTTAGCTCATGTCATTTAAAATTTGTGCCTTTGAGCAAAATTAATATACAATAAATTTTTATTCCTTTTTTGAAGAACAGCTTCATAGTTTCTTTTATCAACATAACTTTGTATCCTTATACCTTCTGCATAAAGTGTCATTTTAATGTCATCAAATCTAATAGATTTTATTTTGATTATTAAACCTATGTTTTATGCAGATCGCATATTCTAAAGACAAAATTTGCATGATCATTAACTACTGTGTTTTGCAAGTACTTTTTAACCATTTAATTTTGCTGAAATCTGCCTGTCCTCTAGTATGTGTTATTCTGTTACAATTACTATCTTTGCAGAATTACTTATTACCCAGCTATACACATTATATATGCTAAATAATTATGTGATGAAAATGAGTGAGTGGCTGAATGGCTGTTTTTAAAGTACTTGAATTTTCTTTAATGTTGTCATTATATGTTCATTTATATACACATCTGCACACAAAAAGTTTTTTTTTAATGATAACTCCAGGCAGTTTATCCCCTTCTCCATTTCTTAAAATGTTTTATATTAGCTTTATTTCTCTCTAGCTAGTATCTACAGTTTTTTATGAGAGGAGGTAGAATTTGAACTCTTTCAAAATATTTAAATACACCTAATAGGATGTTTTGTAGACCATGACTGAGTTTTTCAGTACTTTTTTATTTCAAACTTTTAAAAAAATTTCTTCTAAGAACTTATTTCCTTTCTTAAAGAGAAGCTAAATTTGCTTATTTCTTAACTCTCATAACATTTTAATTACTCCCCTTTCTTACCTAGTCTTACATATTTTATTTACTAACAGATTTGATAGTTTAGCTCTCATTTTCCAGATTTTTGTGATACTAGTGCTTATATATTTTCCTTTGGTTTAGTCACTTGATTTTTTCTCGTTTAATTCCCATGTAGAAATTCTTTATTGGCATGTTCCTAATATATTTGTGAGTTCACAGATATATGGTTAAAGACAGAGTGCACATTTAGGGGATATACAGAAGACAACTGGTAAAGGTTGTGGTTTTGTTTATTCAATATTTAATAATCCTTTAGTATGTTATCCTTCATTTATTATTTTAAGTAGTTATTTCATACTTTCTTTGGATTTATTGAGTTACCATTTAGCATATTAATGTTATTTGCATCCCTCATTTTATATTACAGAGCATTTCCATCCTCTTTCTTATTTTGTACATTGGAAGTAACCCATATAAGCATTTTGTTCATCATATGAGCCTAACAAAAGAAGATTAGCAATTAAAATATAAACTAAAAGTATTCAATGAAAAAGAATATCTGCTTGGTAATTTTTTTCCTGCTTCATCATAGCGAAGATTTATGGGTTAAATTTTATATGCATTAATTTATAAAGATATTGTATATAAGTCTGGAATTTGAAAACTCAATTGCCTATAAATATCATTAAACATTATTAAATACTCTATGTGCCAGACTTTTTTTGGGTGAGTCTGCGTCTTCCGAAATCCTTCTTTTAAGATATTAACCTCATTTAGATAATATATCTTGGAAACTGCTTCAGAGTGGGAAGTACATTGTTCAAGATTAAATAATAGTACTGAATGAAGATTTAACTCAGCATAATGTGTGTCAATTTAATATTTACCAAAGTATAGCAAAATCCGTGAAGTGTTTTATCGAGGCCCAATAAGACTTCCTTAATCACTACAAAACTTGACCTACTTCGGAAAAAAATTGAACCCGAAAATAATTACATGCTAAAGGAACATGGATGGAAACAAATTGGAAGTTATTAATTTTGCAGCTAATGTAAGTTACGATTTATTAGCAGGGGGCTTATTTATTTTTCTATAATTATGCATGGTATGAAAACATACCTATACATTATATATGTCAAATGGCAAGGCACTTATCTTAATTCATTTTTCCCAGAGAGATGTTTCTTTTTCCTGTAAAGATTGTAGAGGGTGATTGCTGAACCTCATTTGAAAATTTCTGAATACGTTCAATATAGTGCTCACCTAAATTATCAATAATAGCTTTTAAGTCCTTGAGTTCAACAAGTGATTATAAGGTATTTCATGATTTGGTTAGGTGGATACACTTGCACTTATATACATTCCATATAGAAGCACTATATTTTTAATTAACTTATATCCACCAATTACCAGACAAAAAACAGACTATGTTTAACTCAAGAGTAACTTTATTTAACTAATGGCTACTTTTTAAAACAGAAACTGTTAACATGACAATATGGTGCTTGTTGGAAGCCAGATTAAGTGATAAAATAAATTTTGGTCTATTTTTTGCATTTTTTATGGAATTGGATGCAATTTTTTTCTGAAGACCTGTTCGTATTGCTTAAATGTAGCAAATTTAACCATGGCATGTAGAGGAAATAGTTGTCTGGTTCCAGTGTTTATGTATAGGGGCGAAATTATTTTTACTTCTTGTAAAAATGTCATTTGTAGGGATTTTTTCTTTTTTCACTTTGATATTAACCAGAATTCTACACTAAATTCCAACATTGTACATGTTAGAAATTTAAGTGTCACATCTTTACACATACTACAAAATTAGACTTGGTTTATCACCAAGTGTTTTGATGCTCATGTACGTGCCTATAGCGTCTTTGGAGCTTAAAATTAAATAATCGCTACCTATTCTATAAAAATATATTTTAAAGCATCTTTGTTAAAACTTTCAAATGTGTCTTAAAAAAAAGGCCTAAGTATAGAAGTGATATAAATGTCCCTGGATAAGGAAATAGCCATGGCGAGGGTAGGGATTCTCTCATCTCATAAATAACTATACATGTATCACAGGCTTTTGTCACTTACTGTAAAACAAATAATAAAAAATGGTTCTGAGACAACAATGGAGACAATAAACAAAGTAAATACAATACAGTTGTCTTGATGAGAGAGATGGAATATCCTATAATAGTATATGTATGATCAAATATTCCACACATAAGTTAATTAAAATGGTAAGAATAGGTCCAGGGATTTCGTTGTTAATGTGATAGTTTGGCAGTTGACATACATTTTATGCTTAGAAAATATATGGGGAACATAGAAGCTAATATGTAAAATTAGTGCAAAGCATGTGCTTTTTTTCTTGCTAATATTCCTGATGCCAGAATTTACTGTTCACTAGTACTGCTGTTTTGGGATTAATTTCTATAGAAATACACATCAGAAGCTTACCGTGGAGACTATACCAAAAATATATAGATATGTATTGATAAATATATCTCCATCACTTACTTACCTAAATCTTTTTTTATAATGACAATGTTAATAGAATACTATTAGTATACTGAATCAAGTTCTACTAAATGATATTGTTAACATTTTTTGATGAAAAATTTCAAGCATTTATGAAAGTAGAGAAATATTATACTAAACTCCCCATATTTCCATCACTTCACTTAAACAGTTATCAACTAAGGGCAAAAAATGGTTTCATCTAAACCCAAACACATCTACCCCTTCACTCGGATTTTTAAAAGCAAATCCAGAGATCCTAATGTTTTATTCATTAACTTTTCAGCATGTATTTCTTAATGATAAAGTTTACTTTTTAACATAACCCCCCAAACCATGTTCCCTCTACAAAGTGAATTTCTTACTATCATTGCGTAGTTATTGTTCAAATTTCCACAATTCTCTCATAATTATTTTTATATGCAATTATTTTGTTTGATTCATGATTGAAATAAGACTCATAAAGAGAAATTGGTTGCTGTCTCTTAAATATTTTTAGTTTTGAAGGCTTTAACATAATGTGCATAAAGAAAAGTGCAAAAATCATAAATGTATAACTCAGGCAATTTTCACAATGAGTATGCCTGCATCACCAGTGGGCATATCATTACCAGGTACTGGGTGCAGTCACCAAATAGCTACCGCTGTCCCCATGTGTCCAGTGTCCTGCCCTCTTCCAGTCACTGTCACACCAATAATGACCGCTGACTGTCCTGACCTCTGAACGAAGTGAACTTTTCCCAGTTTAAAACTTTGTATAACTGGAATAACTGAAATTATGCAGTATGTCTGAAGTTGACTAAAATTGCATAGCCAGTTATTCTCTATGATCATAAAAGATAAGCCGTCAGGCAAAGCCTATTATAATATAGATCAGCGAATAAGGTGGAAAGATAATTTAATTGTATGCATTCTCCTTTTTTACTATCTTTGGAGTTCTCTTCATGTCTGGTTGTTCAGAAATGTCTTATTATCTCCTCATTGACTGAAACATTATCTTCTGTTATTGGTAGAGATGTGGCTTTTTAGAAGCAAACATTTAAGTATGTTAATGTGAATACCAGATTATAACAAAAGAGTAGAAAGATTGAGATGTCTGTATTTCACATTTCTTTGAGCCCAGATTAGGCGATTGTGGCAAATTGTAGACTTTGAAGCCTAACAGAGACTTTGAATAAAGTAAAGAGATTAACGTTTAGAAAACAGGATATCTGAAGAGAGTTTAAAAGGATTGAGAGATTGTGAATTGAGGAAAAGGGGTGAGGTGACATAATAAATGTTAAGTATTTAAACAAATGCTCCACAGATAAGATAATGATCAGTTAATCTGTCTCTTTTGAGAGGGGGAAGAGGAAATGGAGCTATGTTGCATCAGAGAGATTTATATTACACATTAGAGGAAATTTCTTGACCCTCACGCTTGCATTTATTTGCTCTGGGGGAAATGGAAATAGTTTATCAAAAAAAGCTTGAATGCATAAGCCATTTCTGATTTGGTGCAAAAATACTTTTTAGCCCTGTCATGTTTTATTTCCTGCAGAATGCTTTCTCAACGCAGGGACCAGCAAAGCACTGAAAGAGGTGCAGCTCAATTTTACTTGAGTCTGAAGGAGAGGCAGTTGAGGAAAATCTTGGCTTTAGTCTGTTTCCCTCTATTCCTGTTTCTGTGTTGATGAGTTTTTATCTTTTGCAACTTTGGAGTTTTGAAGAGGGAAATATTTGGTTAAAATTAAAACCTTTCCCCCACCCCCAAAACACATTGAGTTGCAATGGAGGCTAAAATGTCCAGGAACAAAAATTAAGAGATCATAGTTTTAGGAGATTTGGGGAGATGTGTAGCCTGCAAAAGCTGCATGTGAAAATGTCTATCATATTTTGTATATGCAATAAATAACAGATTGCAGATATTAGTATACATATTTATGTGATAATAATATTTTAAAATGCATATTAAGCAATACAGCTTGAAGGTTCAAGACTTCAAATTATATATAAGAATAGTTCATGAAATGAAGACATGAATGCAGATTTGAAATACCTTATTGTTTTTGTCAAATATTGAAATCTTTCTTTTACTGCACTGGCTTAGTTCTCTTATAGTGAGAATTTTCGACTTTGGCATATTAGTCTCTGCTGAATTTTATGGAAAGTCCTTGGTACCAATTGCTGTGAAATGGCTTCTGATTAAGTACATATGAAGCAGTCATTATTGATTCAAGGTCAAGTTGCTTGCTATCTTTAAGCCTAGTAATAATAAAGGCTTTCATAATTGTTTTAAAAGAGCAGACAGCTGTATATAACTATTATATTTTGCATTGATATTTTGAAGAATAGACTACAATGCAACTTTTTTTTGGTCCTGTACATTTAAGAAAAATAAAATGAAAAGGAAATAATCAAATGGGCAATTATACTAGCTAGACATTAATCCTACCTAAATTTAATAATAATAGCACTAACTACCTACTGGGTGCCTATTTTATAGACGTGAATAGATGAAATAATACATGGTAAAGGTACTGATTTCATAAAAATGCAACCAATATTACAAGGTGGCACTTTAGTTTCATCAGTCAAAGATCATGGACTAAGCCTCTGTATTTCAAGCTATAGTAAAGAATCTTTTTTTTTTTTTTGCATGGGCAGACACGGGGAATGGTCGCCAGCATGGCAGGCGAGAACTCCTCCCGCTGAGCCACCGTGGCCCGCCCTAAATAATTTTTTAATCAGATATATGAATAATTTACGATTACACAAATATACTTAATTTTATATAGGCAAATGGATTGTTTGGTAATGGACAACGTAGAAATGCCTTTTGTTGCTAGATGGAGGTGAATTCTAACCACTTGAACTTAAATTACACTAAAAACTGAGGACATTCATATTTTTAAGCTATATTGTATCATGGCATGAAATTAATGATTTCTCATTATAGCAACAAAATACTGACTCATATTGAAATTATTGAGAAAGAAATATTTTAAAATTCTGACTTATATTAAAATTATTTCTAGAAAATACTTGAAATTGAATAATTTTCATCTCCCTCACTCAAAATTTAGCTTGAGATCTAGGAATGCACTTCTTTTTTTTTTTAGGAATGTATTTCTTAATAATTTAAATTTCTTACTTTGTAGGAATTTGTAGAAATTATGTTCTCATAATGCTTATATAAAATGTGCTAATACATCTAATCTGGGGAAAGGTTACCTTCCTTTAACTTAAAACATTTAAAATAGTTTACAAAGGAAATACTATATTATTTCAAGGTCAATTTTAAGTTTATATTCTTTTTAAAATCTTTTAAAGTTCTTCACATTTAATTTACTTTCCTCTCTAATTTCAAAATGATGTCATTAGGTCTCATTATTTTGAATACTATTATCTTAAAGAAACAACATGACAGTTTTTTTTTCTTTTCCTTTTTTTTTTTTTTAACATGGGCAGGCACCGGGAATCGAACCCGGGTCCTCTGGCATGGCAGGCGAGCATTCTTGCCTGCTGAGCCACGGTGGCCTGCCCAACATGACGGTTTTATATTGTGAAAACGTTTTTAACCAACTTTATGAGGCAAGTCTTCCCAGGCTGTGGACAATTACGTTGTGGCCTCCATTCAAGAAAACTCATTGTTGAGCACCTGTTAAATTCCAGGCACTTTTGTTTGCCCAAGAACTAGATTATATATACTTTCCCAAATCCTGCTACATTGGAAAATTATCATGGCTCATGGAACTCACCACAAACTAAAGTGTAAATTAGGCAATCAATATCTTAATTTAAAATATAATATATGAATATAATAATTGAACAAGCTGAAATTCTCCTGTTAGAGAAAATTTGGGAAAATTTTCTGTGGGAAAAATTAAAATGCTGTCAGAACTCTCGTTGGGACTTTAAATGAAATTAGATAGATCAAACTTAATTACTAGTGATTATACATAGCCTAATGAATCTTCATTTGATATAAAGAACTATACCTGCTGCTTAGAGCAAAATATTCAGGTTAAGTCATCTCAGAATTCCTTGTTTTGCACCATCTTAGAAACATGCAGAAGCTTTTTTATTTTTTTTTTCTGGCATGGGCAGGCTCCGGACCTCCGGCACGGCAGGTGAAAACTCTGCCACTCAGCCACCAGTTTACCGCCCTGCAGAAGCAGTTTTAGTGATTGAAGTTTCTTCTTCTAAACACCACCATACCCCCAGTTCTCCATTCAGATACTTTTCTTTTAAAGTGTATAAATCTACTTTGGGCATATCATCTTCAATACTAGTAGGAAGTTTTCGACTTCCTTTGAAATGTACCTGAGATGTACCTGCTCACTTGGTTGGATTATGGTCTCCTCAGTGAATGCTTGAAAAATAATTTAGTCATTATTTTTAGGAGAGGCTTTCGTAAGCATCACTAATTTTACCCATTTTGACTTTATTATAATTTGGAAAACTTAATTTTAGAAGGTAGCATTTTCTGTTCACAAAGTCTGTCTTTACTTTTTCAGGCTCATAGATAACTATGGACTTCATACTCATTCTCATCCCAGAGAAGTGTTTATGGTGCAGTTAAGAGCTCTAGTTATGAGGACATCTGCCATGGTTCACAACTTGTCCAAACCGCTATAGCTGTGTGACCTCATTAATCTCTTTAACCTTTCTGTAATTCATTTTCCTCATCAGTGACAACAGATCTTCGAAAGCTCATTGTAGAGATTAAGTGGTTTAAAATATTTAAAGCAGTAAGTGCCTGGTCCTATAGAAGCACTCATTAGGTGTTCAAGGCAACTATATATTCAGTTAAAATTCGAACAGTGACGTCAGCCTGAGTATGGAGAAAATTAAAATTCTGGCCTTAAACAGAACTAATTTTGCTGTCTTCTACCCCCAGTGGAAAATCAGACTGAAATGTTCTTTTCATGATGTATCACTAATTTATATCTTCAGTGTATATTTTTTTCACATAAAACGTTTTAAAAGTATGTTCCCAATTTTTTTTCATCAGTGAAACCAATGGGGCCGAATATAGACCCAAAAGCGTAGTGTCTAACAAAGATTGCTCTTTGTTCATTTTATGATGTTAGTCACAACAACATGATTATAACTTTTAAATTTTCATGTTCTCATTGTTTTACTTTATTTATATTTGTGGATTTACAATGAATGGATATTCTTGATGATGTACAACAAACAGTAAAATTAAGCTGACAAACAATACTCTCTTTAAAACAGCAGACTTTTATTTATTTTTATAGGAAGCAGCATATTATCTTTTAAGACTGTAGGTAAAGCAAGAGCTTATATTTCTTCAGGCCAAAAAAATGGTACAGTGATGCAATTTGATGCCATACACAACTTGACTTATCTGTGTTTTGACAATTTTAAGTTAATGTAAATCATATTTACTTAATAATATAGATATTTAGCCTCCAAAGAATTCTGATATACTTGTGTGGGTAATGGATGTTCTAAAATCATCACACAAATGAACTGAACACAGTTTGTTTGGGAAACTAGGTTTTCTGTAAAATATTCTGGAGATATCTATATCTGCCCTACATCAATACTTGAACACATAGAAAACCAAAGACTTGCCTCCTTTGTCTTTCACTGAAATCCAATATAGTGATAAACCTGATTTTTGCAGGTTGTCACATAGATGTCTTATCTCTGTCTTTCCAAGTTAGAACTAACGGACGATGTCACAATCCTGCTTGAGAAAAGCCTAACAATTCACCCAAACTTTGCCTTCTTCTTACAGTTAATTCATTGGACATTCTGGGCAATTCTTATGTTTTTATGAGTCTATGTCTTTTTATCTTCCATCTTTTACTTCAATTTTTAATATATATTGCCATTTTATCTGAATAATAAGAGACCTAACAACTAAATTCTAATGCCCAGTTGCATTTAAGAATCATATACTCTTATTTCCTTTTACAAACGTGTCTCATATAAAAACAAAAATTTCTCATTTATCTTAAAATGTTAAATCTTCCTGCATTAAATGATACCATTTCCCAATTATGGAAGAAGTAAAATTAAATATATGTATATATATATATTTGCTTTTCATTTAATCTCATGTCTGTGAATGAAGCTGTCTTAGTCAACTGCAGTTAAGCATTTCCTCTCTTCTCAAATTGCACTGATTTTCAATAATTCTTTGTCACTTTAAGTTTCTCATCATCACATTAACCTATAAATAAGATATTCATTTTATTAGAACAAATATCTTTAGGAAAGATCCCATGCAGTGTAATCAAAGAAGGATTCATAGTGCTGTACTTTGAGTTCAATACTCAGGTACTCTCTGTCGGAGTTTAACTGATAAAGAACATTCTAGGAATAAGGAATAACAGGAACAAAGTTGCAGAATTAGAGAGCAAATAATGAATAGGGAGAAGTGTAAGATAAATGTAGGGGGATAGTGGAAGTTAAGGTTTGAAAGTCAAATGTTGGATACATTAAGATGTTTTCAATAATAATAATAATACCAATAATAATAGTAGCTAACAATTATTGAGAATTTATTATGAGCCAGGCACTATTCGCAGTATTTTTTAGAAATTACCATATTTAATCTTCACAATAACCAAATGTAGTAGGTATTCTTAACTGTCTCCATTATACAGATAAACTGAGGAAAAGAGATATCCAGTAAATTGTTCGCGGTCAAATAGCCAGCAAGGGAGAGCCATGCTTTTTATTTGAGGCTCACAATGATTCTGGAGTGGGCTTTTGTAAGCAGCACGCTGCTTGTCTCCTAGGCTTAAGAAACTGCATGTTTTTCAGAAGGAAGTCAGTAAGAATTTGTGGTGTGGGATTGTGTTTTTGTTTTACTAGTGGAGTATTATGGCAGTTGTTAAACTTTGTGGCAATAAAACCTGAGCAAGAATGTTCCTGATGCACAATGGATTGCTTTTGGAGAAAAGCAATTTCATATGAAAACATTTCTATATAGATTAGAGGGCTAAATGTAGCAATAAAAAGTGGAGAAAATAGTCACCAAGGACAATTCTCAAGTCTCAAGACTGGGTAACAGGGAGACTGTTGCATCTTTAATATTAATAAAACATTCATGTTCATGAAGGGAGTCAATTTTGATAAGAGACTGCTGACCAATTGGGAACACCCCTGAAAGCGCCTTCAGTAGAATGAAAAAGGTAAGATGCCACACTGTACATCATAAGTTTTTTTTCTAGTGTAATGAGGCAGTGAAAAAAGGCAAGTGTAGTTTCAGTTTTTCATTTTTAAAGATTTTTGGAAATGAACAGTACACGTAATTGATGATAATATAGATTGAGATATGGCTGGTCTATTTTGGTAGGAACAACTTGATCAATGAATTGTATTGGAACTCTAATCACTTAAATGTATTATTTTAAATGCCATAATTAAAATTTCCCCATGTCTTCACTAATTCTGTGAGTTGTGAAACTGGACCATCCTAGGGTGAGATTTACTTGTGAGTGTCTCTTTATGAAAGAATAAACCCCAGCAGCAATCTTTTATTTAAAAAAAGAAGATTCAGTCTCATATCTTTAAAGTGAATGTAATATCAGCCTATGATCATTATCTGCCTTATTTTTCTTCATTCAAATTTGTAGGGAAAAAAGCCCAGGTTCCCACCTTTTATTGCTGTTAACACTACCTGAGGCTTGACATAGTGGGAGAGAATCACTTCTTTGAGCAGCTTATTTCACCACATTTTTCCTTTTACATTTATCCTTAGGAGTGAGTTATCAGCCTCCAAATACCCAGGCAGTCTTTTTGACGACAAAACACTTTGCTGTATTTTGACAACTCAGAATGACAGAATGCTAACTATTTCCAGACATGTAAAGTATAACCCCTGGGTACTCTATTGGCCTGTTTGGTACTCTATTCTTACACATTTTCTTTTGTATTCCCCAGACCTAGTCCTTTCTGAGCAGCTCACCAAAATTAATGAGGGCTCTTCAACTTACCACCTCTCTTATACTGTCCACAAATGAGAGCATTTCTCTAGGAAATGAGCAGAGGCTTCTGTTGCCACTAAAATAATATCTGCATTTTTACTAGTTTTAAAAGTTATTTATAATTAAGTCCTGCCTAATATTCTGCTTCGTGTCATTCAAAAATGTGTCCATTTCTCGATTCACCGTGTTTTCTCTGGCCTTCTTACGTTTGCACGTTCTATTCTACCTCTGGAATGCTCGTCCATCCACAAAACTCATACCCTGCCTCAGCTGGAAGGTCACCTCCTACTCTTCACCAAAGATTCAATTATTTCTATAGATGAGAAGACTCCCAGACAAAACGATATATGCCCTTCTTTGTGTAATTTCTTGTAGATTCTTAAACATGACTGCTGCTTTAAAAAAACATTTCGTCCATCAGACTGAGTTCTTTTATAGAGAAAGCCATATATATTTATTTCCACAGTCCAACGTCCCAGAACTGTATCCAAAGCAAAGTAGTCACCAATAGATGCTTGTAGACTCCATCAATGAATCTATAAATAAAAATCCTAAAATTAAGTAAATTATAAGCATATTTTTCTGTTTAATTGTCTAGTTTCTCCTCTGGCTACAATATATTAATATGCTGCAATTCATGTTGCCTCAGAATGTCAAAAACAATCCATTTCCTGCCCTAAAATATTCTCTTTAAATTTCATCTCTGTTCCACTTTACATGATTTTCAAATTCCTTTTATTCTGATCTTAAGTCTAAGAGTTCTTTTATCCTTTTTTTCTGATCCATCACTTTCTCTTTCACAACTCCTTTAACTTCATGTTTCACCATCACTAACTGCTAATTTCTTTAATCGATTTCTTTTCAGTTTTCTGTCACATCCTTTACAAATATATATGTAAATATTAATTAAATCTAAGATGACCTTAAACATGAACCTAAAAAGAGAACCATATAATTATGGGCAGCGAACTGTTGATCAAAGTACCGTATAACTATGGCTGGAGGCAATTTATCTGATTTTCCTTTAGATTTCTGAGGTTTTCATGTAACAGATCTTAAGTCTTTGGTATTCTTTTTCATAATAATTATTGTATAAGCAGCGTTCAATTTTTTTCTTAGTTATCTGGGTTTTGTGTTTTCCTATAGCCACTAATGGGTACCTCAGATGCTGATTTTTAAAATTTTATTACAAAATCTAATTTCTTTTGCAGAAACTTTATCATGACCCATGTAGGTGGGTTTTTACATTTGTTATGTTTTCATAAGATCAAAATATTTTAACTATATATATGATTATCAGTACTGTTTAAGCTGAATTAATTAAAAGCCTCCAAAAAAGTCAATTATTTCAAAGTTGATCTTTTCCCTCTCATTATTGTGATACCTTTCATGGATAGTAAACTTATAAAATGACATTTTTACCTTATAAGGTGTTTAAAAATTCGCAATAAATAAAATGGATTATAATTGAATGCAAATTAAAAGTTAATGGAATGTAAAGTAACTATTTAAGGATTTAAATCTTGACATTTAATTAGAACATAGCATTAGAATTTTAGCCTTTGGCAAGCATATCATCTTTTTTGAAGAATTTAGCAATTTTGTGATTGATTTTTAAGGCTAAATTGGTTACTGCCCATTGTTTTGGAAATTTCTAATTGGCCATTGATAAATTAAAACTAAAAGGAACAAAAGGCACTTTTAATGAATTTCTGAGATATATAAAACTTAAATGTAAACCTAGGCTTAGATTTTAGAATAAATAATTAAAAATTTTTTCTATTGTGCAAAGAAAGGACATTTTACTTCTGTCCCACAAAAACAAAGATTTCATTCACAGACCAGGGTTAGAATTTCATCATCATACAAAAAATAATTTAAATGACTATAAGGATTTTATCCATGCATGATAATCAGGAGTTAAGTATATTTTGGCTAACTGAATATTATTTCTTTTTATCTGTTTAGATTTGGAAACTTCATTAAACATTTTTTATGGAAATATGTAAAAAATTATTATACGAACTACAATTTCACAAAATAATTAGAAAACACAGGGCAGCATTTTTTCCTACCTCTGAGATAACTAGCCTTACTTGTGCAATCGTGAAGCAAATTTCTTGAGAATAGAATTGCCAGAGTTAGCAAATAAAAATATAGAATACCCATGATTGCATGGGACATATTTTCACTAGAAAGATATATTTTGCTTACCTGAATTTCAAATGTAACTGGGCATTCCATATTTTATTTGACAACCTTATTCAAGGAACTACTGAAGCCTATAATCCCGGGATTCCTAACCTGAATTAAAGTGTGTGTGTGTGTGTGTGTGTGTGTGTGTGTGAGGAGGGGGTTGTTTTCTGCATCCATCCTCCAAAGTTAGTTGTCGTTTTTCCTTTTTTAGCTTTTCAACCCCTCTCTATGCCTGCACGTCCTGTTTCTAATCAGCTATTTACTTTGATATAGAAGTAACTGAATTACGTTCGGGGAAATCAGATCGTCAACTATATCCAATGAATGCCATACTTTTACACAGTTTCTAAGTCTTTCAGTCGTGCTTGCCCCTTTTGAAAATAAGCCTATGTGAATTGTTTGACAAGTACTTTATCAACCTGGAAGAGTTTTCTCTTATTTCCTTGGCTTAATTCTCTAAGGCTCTGTGAAAGCTTACTTCTCGTTAAGTAGACTATTAGATAAATGGCTATATATTTTTTCAAACAATATTTCATATGTTTATTCTTGTTTTCTTGCATCTTACATTGCTTGGTTTTCATATAAAAGATGAAGCTTTGCACACCAGAGGTAGTTGGGTAAATACTGTGATACAATAAATATCGTTCAGTGTACATAGTTCTTTGCAAATACAACATTCCTATATTTAAGGAATGACCAATCCTGTTCAGGCATTTTGCATGCCTTTTGCTTTGAAAATTAATGCTAATTTCAGTCTTTCACAGAAGTATCTAATTTCATCTCCTTATTATAATGATGCTTTGAAGGAAACTACTTGAAATACAAGTGTCTAAATGTGAGTAAATATTATAAAATCCATTATCCTCAAAATATTAGTAACAACTTATTCTTTAAAGGAATATATGGATATCATATTAGAATTTCAGATACACAATATAATGGTATTTGTCTAACCTAAATGGAACATATCCTACATTATTATTAAAGTAAGATATAATTAAATGAATTGACTTGCAAAGAAATTTCAAGAGTACTTCTTTATTGCCAATGCAAAGGATGTGATTCTCAAATATTTCTGGAGCAAATTCCAATTTCTGTACTTCAGTGGATTTTTATAAATGGTTCCAGAAAAATTTTCACTGATATAATAAACATCGAGAGTGATATGCATTACGGATTCCTTTCCCAAATAAATACTACCTACAGCTGAAGCATTTAAAAATAATATTTTGGTCAGGCATGGTGGCTCAGCAGGCAGAGTTCTTGCCTGCCATGGCAGATCCAGGATCAATTCCCGGTGTCTGCCCATGAAAAAAAAATTAAAAAATCATATTTTAAGATACTATTAAGGCAAATTTTGACTGTCAAAAAGATCCTGGTGTAGTGATGAAATTGTCGATTAGGGAGGTGGAGATGGGACCGTCCTACTAATTTTTTCCCTTCAAGGAAAACTTATTAACCATTAAGGAATCATTTTTGTTGGATAATTTTAGCTACATTTGAACTCATTCCTCCACTCTATAAAATTCTATGAAAGCATATTGTCTTAATATTTTGAATATATTTTAATTTAAAAAGTGATGGTTTAGTGCTTAAAAACAGACATTCTGAATATTGACAATTTTTTGGTCTAGATGGAAATGTTAATGATTACTGTGCGTTTTAGAGATCTTGTTAAGTTCAATACAGAAAATGATATTCAAAGTGTATTGCCTTGATTAAAGGAGTTAATGCACAATCACTCATTTAGGTTAAAGTTCAGTGTACTCTTCTCTAAGGTAATTAATTGAAGGTAAGTTTTTTAAACAGAAGAAAATTTAGTTACTTTAATTACATCTACCTTGTTAAGAAATTAGGGATCATTGACATGGTTGCTGTAACCCATAGAATAGATATTTCCTAGTGCACCAGTACTAAATGCATATTTAGAACGTACATAGCACATATTCCCACCTTTGTGGGGAAGTAATTCTGAGTTAAAAAAAATGCACACACACACACACACACACACATACATATATATATGTAAAGTTCTAAATGCCACTGGGCCTTGTTTCTAGAAGGAATTCAAGGAAAACTCACTTCCTTAAACAATGCTGTGCTGGGGGAACAGTATCCCACTCCTAGAGTGTGCGCTTGAGAACAAATAGAGCTCCCTGTCTTCAAAACTGTTAAGTCTTTTTTCACAGCAATGAAAATCAGTTTAAAATGAACATCGAGCACCTCTAAATTTTAAAATTTTCTTTTGGTGTTCAATTCAGGACCGTGTACAGTTCATCAGCTCTCTTGATCTCAAGGGCAGCTTAGTCTATAAAATAAATTATTCCTTGTGCATGCAACTTTTAGTGAAAAATTAATTTTTAATAATTAGGATCCATATTGGTATATGATCTCCAGCACAAAAACAGTATAGGAATATTGATAAAAGAATATTCTTAGGAGGAATCACTGATTATTTAATGTTGCCAAAGTTGTAGAAGCTAGAATGTCTGAAGAGAATATTATGCTCAGCGTGCTCGTTTCCTGTCTTAGAAATGATCCATTTCAGTCATTCATTGATATACATTTCTAGTCCACAGAGCTATACTTGCCAATTTTCTTATCGTTAAAAATATGGATGAATTTATATTTTAATCTGATATCTATTGATTGTAAACAAAGTCCTAAGTGTCACATATGCATATGAATTTTGAAAGGTAAACATTTGGTTTTACTGTATATTTCTTAAAGTAATAATTTGAAGGAATGTATGAATCATTTATTTCATGGTTTCCTTTCTGAAAACCTAACGGAGTGTACCTATGGAAACCCTCCCCAAAACGCATTTTTGTTTCCCATATATATTCTATAATCCCTCACCTCTGTCAAACTAGGATAAAAATGATGAAAGGAAAAATGTAAATGTCATAAGAAAGATAATGTGGATCTTATGAAGTAAACCCAAGAACTTAGAAACTTATTGAACTAGGAGATTCTTATTCAACAGAAAGACAGTTAATAGATATACTAACAAATGGGTTTTAATAACCCATAGTAAACCACAACATATGACTGTTTTTTTTTATTTTATATATATGTATATATATATATATAAACTTAAAATGAATCTGTAAATTTTGTGAGACGAAACCATCATTTAGTATGACAGGACTCATTTCTGGAAACTAGGATTGAACAGGAAAAAAAATCTTAGAGAAATTTTAAAGGGAAGCCTCAAAAGTAGCTCAGAATAAGACAGAGAAAAGTCAGAAGAACTGATTATTCAAACGGAACAGATTTCTTACTTTTAGACTGTCTTTTACTTTATGATACGCTTTTACTTAGAGAACAGCGAGCAAGCGTTTGTGGCTTCCACAGTGGATAATGGGCTCAAACTCTTGGATTGCGGATTCTCTTCACATATGGGGGGCCATGACCGTGCAGAGCAGGGAATTGATCTCAGCCTCTGGAAATTAGTCACTGCAGTGCAGAGTCTCAACCAGCTGAGATGTGTGAAGGATGTCCTTTCTTTCAGTTGTAGAAGTGGATTAGTTTACCCTGCAAGCATAATTTATCACTTTACACACTGTGGTCTGTACTGTCATGAAGTATAAAGGGAATTTTACTCCCTCCTGCGAAAGTAAAATAATATAAATATTCAACTAGTTAAATTATCATTGTAATATATTATATAAAATTTTCGCCAAGTAATTCCATGGTATAAATAGTATACCAGTACTTATACATTTTACAATTATTTTGTTTTATATATAATGTATATGTATTCCAGTGATTCTTTTGAAGTGATTAATCAGAATACTTAAATGTTCCACAGTTTAATATCATATTTTGTAAATTATCAAAGGCAACAATGATAACAAAGAAAAATATACATCATGGAACTTTCATAAAAATATATGTAGGCTAAATTATAAGAAGGTAGAGAGTTGACTATCTCTTTTTCATTAAAAAAATTGTTTTTCATATTGTAGTTCAGCCATTAAGGTAAGTATCTTAAGTTTAGCATTTCTGTGACGCACTAGTGAAGAGTGAATGTTGTGAATGAATACATAAAGTTTAAAAGGAGCACAGACGGTCCTTTTCTGATTAAACATAGATTTGACTCAAAATAAATCCTCTTATCTATATTAAGTGACCCAGTCTCTACATGTGCATAGCTAGAAATAAATGCACTTGTGAAGTGAACACAAAAACCAAAATTCCCCAAGTATACTTTGCTAATTCCATAACAATATATAAAATTGAGCAGAAAGCACAGAAATTCAGTGTATTTGACCCATTCTCCCTCTCATGAGATGCATCGGGTAGAGTATATGTATGTTCCTAAACATTGTGGAATGCTTCCCCACATTACACACAGTGTCTGTTTAGCATGGAGTTATGTTAATACCTCTAAAGCATAATCACATTTATCCATTTATTTTGTGGATATCTGTTTGCTACTTATCCAGCATTTACCCATACAACCCCAAAAGAATAATGCTTATTTAGTATTCTAAATTCTTAAAAATCTTGAAATAAAATGGATGTGACCGTAATTTTGGTAATAATATATTTCATTTTCTCACCGCACTTCAGATATATGTGATTCGCTTCTGAAATAGAGAAATATTTCCCTCCCCTTTCTAATTTGTTCAGACTTTCAACCTCAGCTCTTATATTTGTTCAATTCAGATTTGCATGCCTGAATTAACAGATCAGTGTGAATAGGTAAATTTAATAAAATGTGATTATATTATTCAGAGGACTACTAGTATACGTGGACTTTCAATAAAGGCAACACATGTAATTCTAAGCATCAGTTTACATATGCATTTGAAGCTTAGTTTTTTATCTAAGACATTTGTGCTAAACTGCACTAAACTTCAGTGTTATTATTTGAAACAATTTCTTTTTGTATCCTGATAAAATCAAATGAACATATAATAGCTATGCTAATAGCTTTGCCCACAGGTAATCTTTAACCTAATTAGCAGTGATGTTTTACTGCTTTAAAACTTGTATTAGTTTCACTAATTTCTGCATTTATACTAAGATGCAGCTTTTCAGTACATTCATTTTTTCACATAATGAATTAGTTTTTAGGTTGAGTGGTTGGTTACTCGAACTTCTTTTGTTCTTGAACTACTTGAATGATATTTTCTTAAAATCAGCATTTTCTGATTTATATTGTTAAAAGAAAATGCTTCAACCTGGAAATAATATCTCCAATTTATTTTGGAAAAGTAGTGTTTATAGGGTGGTCATATTTCCTAGGTTGACAAAGACAGCCTAAGATTATGTTTGGAGTAATTAATAGTTTTTCCTTTCATTCATAAAATGTTCCAGGTTGGACAATGAGTTATTAGTTCACCGTACTTATTTGCTCCTATTTATTTTATAAACTTGAATTTCTTTGCTGACTAACAATTGTAATTTACAAAAGAATTTTAAGTTCTGATTGGCATAAACAAAGTAGGTTTGGAATCATTTAAAGTTAAGTTTTTCATGAAATAGGCAATTTTATTTCTAGAGCATAGAGAATAAAATTTAATTCTATAAAGATGAATAGGAAGCAAAGCGTTTATTTGTTTATTCATTGCTTATTGGAGATTCTTTTAGCATTATGAGCAGATAAATTATGATAGCTATACTGTAGATACTCATATAATTCTGACACTATATGGCAGTGCAAAACAGAATATGTTTTTATTGTTTTTAAATGATGATTAAAACACAGTATATGTAATTATTCATTTTAATTTTCATTTTTGTCAATCATTATAACTGACTTCAAAATTTTTAAGTTATATGTCCCTGCTAAAAGATACACTAGTAAGGAAATGTTGGCTTATCTTGTCAGAAACTGTGATGAGTTTGTGATGAAAAATGATGAATGAGAGAATCAGGGAAAATAAATAAGGAGAAACAGATAACTAAATAATCCACTTGAAGTGAGTAGAAATACTGTAGAAAAAAGATTGAGATAACATAACCTTGAATTTGTTAACAAAAAACTATTACTGACAATTAAAATAATTCGGTTACGCAATTTAACAAAGTTTATTTTTTATGATATATACATTTCTCACTTGTGATAGTTATTTCAAATGAATTTCCTGGATGTTTAACACATTTTTACTATACAGCTATTACATGCCAAATACTGATCTAAGGAATATAGTTTCTGATCTCATTGTGCTTCTTGTCAAGTATTACAAATATTATGGATATATGGGAAGAAATATTCTTTATAATTCTAAATAAATAAAATAATTAAAAACTGTGAAATGTGGACAGTTGAATGTGGACATTCTGGTTCAGAATCCAATATGTCCTATAAGACTCTAAAATAAAATTGGTAGTCTTTTCCCCCTTCGCCTTTACTTCTTTTATGAGAAAACGGATTCCTTTTAGGGGATAAATGTGCATTTTAAAAATTCTGTAGGCGATGAAGGGACTTGTTATATAACTCAAAAAGTGAGATAAAATAAACCTAGAACATGTGAACCATCTTCAAACATTTTTAACTCTGTAAACACATTCTGGTACAGTCTTCTCCATTATATATTGATTTAACACATAAAGTCTAGATAGATTTTAATGCATTTAATGTATAACAAGCTATTCATAGCTTTTCCAAAACTTGTTATAGAAATAAGAGGATCAAATTTTTTTTTTCCTACACTCTGTTGTGAGTCTCTCGTGTGAGGAATTTTGAGGCAGTCCTAATAAGTTTATTTTTAAAGGTAGTGGGAGTGTGGTGACTGAGCACCATGTCAGGGCTGTGCAGGAATGTCAGCATTGCTGTCAACATATTCAGAAGTGTAACATGGAGCGTTCTGCTCCTAATAAGTCAAAAAGTTAATAAAAGAGGATAATAGGTCTATTAAGTGAGTGCCTTACATGGACTCACAGTTTTGAAAGTTCTACCGAATTCTTCGGCGACAACTCTAAAACACTAGCATCTATCTCCAGTATTCAATGTAAATAGTGTAGTAGGAATTGTCTTGTAAATAACTTTAAAAAGTTAATCTCCACAAAACTGTTGGTCGAGATGTGAGTATCCATTTCCTGTGTAAAACTGATTGATAAAAATGTCAACGCTGTCGTTTTCAGAATACCAATCAAAAGCCTGTTAGAAATCAAGGTAGCAGTGAGATCTTTTGGCACTATATGGGTCATCTTTGGGGGGTGCAACTTTTCTATTCGTGTTTGTTTCTTTTACAAAAATGTGTGTTTTTCTTTCTGTTACCAATTATTAGCCATGTGACTGAAAGCAAACCAAACCTCTGTGGTTCAGGTATTCTCTGTAAAATTAAGGTTTTGGTTAGACTTGATAATATCCAAGATTGCATCCAACTCAAGATTTTTCATTATTATAATTATCTTTGCTATGCAGCTGAATTCATCTGTCATTTTGGGCAGAGAGTGAATATTTGGGAAAACAATATTTGGGGTATTTGATATTTGGGGTATTTGATATCTGATATCTGGAAAGACAAATATACTTATTTCCATCTTCTCATCAGAATTTTTGATTGTCCTGCGCAATTGTTGGCAAGCACAATATTTGTTATATACTATGTCCTCAATAAATATGTTTTTAACAAACGAAATTCCTATTAGTGTTCCAGTATTGGGCTCCATAATAGCATTTACTCCTTATGCAAATAGAACAGCTTCACATAAGACTCCTGCATAAGAACAAAAATTAGAATGAATAATATTAAATTCCCAAAAGGAAGTTTATATTTTCAGGGTTTTTTTTTTTTTTTTTTTTTTTTTGCTTTACTTCAAGAACTCACATCACGACCTCATAACCTTGAAACACAGTCAAAAGTTTCCATCCAGATTTAGATTCTTGATGCAAAGTGGATCCTATCAGAGATGAAGGAATAATGAGGCAGTGTTTTTAACAGAATTATGAAACCTCCGTGTTGTTTTATTTTATAATTTACTGGGAGATTTTTCTGTGAAGAAACAAACTTGGAATACCTTGGATTTAGGCAAAGGGTTGGGTTTCCATTTCATTTTAATGGTTTTTAATTAGGGAAGTTGTAAGTTTATAGGATAATCATACATAAAGTGCAGGATTCCCATATACCACCTGATTATAAACACCTTGCATTGGTGTGGTCCATTTGTTACAACGGATGAAATGTACAATTTTAAACTCTCAAAGCCAGCCTCTTTTTTCTTAGAGTGTTTTTCTTTTGTTTTTCACAGCACGGAAAAGGATATGCTAGTCAATTCTACAGACTTACCTGAAGCAGCATGATTTGCACAAAAGTCGACCGACAAAAGCATCAACTTTTCAACTTCATTATCTTGGCCATCCAGTTAGTTATGTGTAACTGAGTGTTAGATTGCCGGCGGAGTCATCGTGTCCAATTAGAGGACCTAATTGCTCTCAGCAGGCCTGAGAAATGAGTTGAAATGTATGGAACTGTAGAACTTCAGAGGCGACGGATCTTGCCTCTGCGATCAGTGTGTGCCTGTTTACAGCACTATGTATCTTTCTCTCTCCAAATGTCACTGAGCCCTTTAGATGTTTATATTCACCACGAGAAGCCAGTCATAAAGATAAAGGAAATTTGTGCATTATAAATGCAATATCGCTGTTTTAAACTTGACTGTTTTATATTATTTTTTGTGTGATCAAGTGTCCCCCAAACTATTCCAACTTTACAAGAGAGATTGTGATTATGTTCCTTTCACCTGTGGGTCATAAAAAATGTTGTATTCTGAAGACCCACAAAACATCAAAGACATTCTGTAGTTTATACACCGTGTTGCAAAGTGTTTACTGTACTATTTCAAAGCTTCTAAATAAATATAAAATATATATATTATATTATATAATTTTCCTAAAATGTGGTACAACTTAGTTGGTTTTTAAATGGATTCATACAGTCCACAGCGTACAATAAAGTAAAAGGTAATTCAGGGTCCCAATGATAAAACTTATTATGAAAAAAAAAGACATCATTAATAGTTTTCCTCCTGTTTTTTCATCTTAGTCAACCCTGTTTTTCCTTGTTTAAAAGAAAATGAAGCTCTAAGCTACATAATTTTGTCAAGAACTCGTACTGAATTTTCAATGCCAAAGATGTAGCTGTCGATGTTATCAGTCTGAGCACTGAACACGTGCTATCAAAAATACCTAGCAATCTGCATTATTTCCATTCTATTTCTATGGCTTTGAATTTAGACTCACTTAAAACTTTTATAAAGAATCTATAACTTCACCTGTATATGTTGTTAGAAGAAAAACAAACGCTAGGTGTCTGTACATTTTGTGGTGTAAAATATGTAATTGAAGATGACTATTTTAAGAAGTCCTCAGTCATATCTCATGCGTAATTTTATTTTAATAGTTTTACATAGTTTTGCGACTCAATTACACAGGAGTATAAAATATGTTTATGACTCTATATGACTATATAGAGATATATAAGTATCTGAATTGATAAAGAGAGCTATACGATATGAAGGATTCCTAAATTTAAAACCAATGAAAATAAATTTGGAGATAGAAACATGGTACATTATTTCAATATTATCTTATATGTGAACACTTTATAGTTTAAATGTGATTAGTGTTTTATTACTGAGAAATTTTTCATGAGCGTCAGCCTTGAAAAGTTAAGCTTGTGTTTTAATTTTCTGTCAAAAAGTTAATTATTAAATTCTGTGAGATGCATTTTCCTTTCTTTTACATATTTTATTTTCCTTTTTTCCAACTGTTGTTCATTGCTTGTTGAAGTACAATTAAGAGAGGGAAAAACCAGAGAATGTGAGATAATCTTCCAAGCAAAGAACAGAATAATCACAAGTCCTCTCTCTCAAAGTTTGCCCAAGCTGAATTACAGGGTATTTTGAAATATTTTGCTTAATTTTGACTAATCTTATGTGCAACGATATTTTGAGCTGACCTATATTATTGAAGAATAGACTAAACCTAACTCTTAACAGATGTTTTCCATTTAATTTTATTTGATTTAAATAGGATTTTTCCCCTTAATTTTAACATGAAAATGAATAAATATATTCTTAGGTTCTTGATATGTAAATTCCGGTGATATCTTTGAATCACTCATATAATTGTTTTTACAGTAGATATCAATATGTCACACTCTCAATTAGTTTAGAGTTTGAAATAACATGTTTAATGTTCCAGCCTTTTTAGAACTTGTTAAAAATATATGAAATGCATTGATCATACATGATACAAAGAGGACATAGGTTCACTAAGTACAGTAGTAGTATTTTCTCAAACTTTGTCTTTACTACATTAATATTTTGAGTGGTAGTCCATTTTATTAAGGAAATGTTTCTATATAATTTAATTGGGAAAAATGTGTGTGCTGTAATTGCTTTTTAAACAAGAAAGTGATTTTCTTGTTGATTCAGTTTGATTTGATTAAAACCTCTCATGCATCATTTTACAATCATGGGGGAAAATACAACATCCATCTTATTTATTACATGCCATTGAAAATAACGTTATACTAACTTTATATATGATCACTATATTAATTAATTTGATTAAAAGAAATTGTCTTTAATTATTTAACCCTTTATATTATTGTATATAATCACCCTTGCACCACTGTCTTATATATTTGTATGCTAGTTATTTTTTAATATATCATAGTAACTAGTTATACCAAATTTTCATTTTAGAATTTAAATTATAGCAACCATCTACAAAAAAAATACCAAATTTTTGGGACCATTAACATTATTTTAACATAAAAAACTAAATGATTAGAACATTAACTGCCTATTGATTCAAGAATAAACCAGAAGGTATAACAGAGTAAGGATATGATTTAAGTAAATTGACTACAATGTTATCTATCAATGAAGGGGACAAAAAAATGGGAAATGTGACCAAGAAATACTGAAAGTTTCCAAAATAAACATTTACTGGCTTAATATGCCAAGGAATTTTAGAATAGGCTTTCTATTTAATCTGTTCATCCTAATATTTCTCTCCCATAATTTCTGTACATATCAAAGAAAAATAATATCTAGGTCAGTAGACAGTGTTCCATTAATAAATCGTTTCAGAAAAGAATAGTTACGGCACCTACTCCTTATTAACATGGTCAGTTTTAGAGCAGTAAGATGTCAA
>PVIY010020246.1:0-44382 GCA_004026745.1 Myrmecophaga tridactyla | reverse complement strand
GGCCTTGGTGTGGACGGGCGCCCGGTGCCCGCAGGTGTAGCAACCGGATGCAGGCATGTCCTCGGGACAGCTACTGGAGTGCGCAGATGCCTCTGGCGTCAGGCTGGCTGGATAGGAGTGGCTCTCCAGCCCTCTGGGCGGTTGTCATGTGTGACAATCACGGCTGCCTCGGTGGGGTGAGCAGGCCGCTGGCTGCTGCATCAGGTGGCAGCAGCCCCTCGCCCTCCTGGGGTGTTGGCTCTGCCTCCACGGACCGCCCACGTGTCTGTGTTGGGCCATTCCCAGCAGCTGGTGTGGTGCTCACAGGCCAGCCCTTGGGCCCAAATCCACACTTGCTTTTGGAAGTCTCCATGTCCTCCAGTGCTGCCCAAACCCCATCCCCAGTCTGCAGGAGTCTGGGCTGTGTAGGAGGTGCCAGCTTTTCAGCGGCTGCGTGCACTTGCCTGCAGGCCATGCCCATTCCCTGCCGCCGTGAGCAGCTGGGCGCTCACTGAGTGATCCCAGTCCTAAGGTAAAACGGCCCAAGGGAAGATGGGGCAGTTTGTCCCGATGTCCCCTCTGCTCTAGGTCTTGGCTTCCGATAACCAACAGCGGTGCGCTCGGGGCAGGAGTGCCATCCGCATCTCTTCCAGCTGCCCCTTCCTGTCCTCGTCCCTGTGTCCTGATGTCACACTGCACTGATGCCGAGTTAAGCAGGCTTTGTCCCTTAGAATCCAGAGCACCAGGCTGGAGCCTGTGGGTGCCGTGTGGTGCTTTGAGAAGTCTGTGCTGTAGCCCAGAGAGCGTTCCGACCTGTAACTCCACGTTCTGCCGGCTGCTCCTCCAAGGCTGATCTGTGTGCAGGCAGGCTGGGGGACCAGGACCCACTCGAGTCTGTCCACAAAGAATGGGAAGCAGAGGGGCACGCACCCATGGAGCTGTAGTGCCAGTGGTGCCAGGAAGTGTGCTGGTCGGGTGGCCGGGCCGGGACGTATCCCAGGTGGAGGACTCTGGGGAGCAGGCCTGGGGGGCTTTCCAGGTGGGGGGAGGTGTGGAAGGAGGTAGACAGCCATCAGCAGCGGGTCCAGGACTCTCCTGGGTGCCATGAGGCCTGGAGCTGAACAGTCCTGCAGCGAAGGGCCCCCTCCTTGTTGTCCCTCCTACCCAGCTGCCCTTAGGCACCTGGACACTGCGGCAGCTGCCCACTGCCCCTCCAGGTCCCTGCCAGCCCCAGGGTTCCCCCACCCACCCTGTCCCCTCAGCCAGAGTGGCTGCAAGCTGGCTAGGTGCTCCCATGAACTGTGCTGTAGCTGCAGCTGACTGGGCTGCCTCCTACTCCTATCTTCTCTTGGACCCAGGCTCCTGGCTCCTGGAATTGACTTTGACTCTCTTCCTTGAAGTTACAGCTAACCTTGGGGTGTCAGGGGCCTGGTGATGGGCAGGAGGTATCTGAGCTGACCCAGCAGCCTTGCAGCCTCTGGGAGTCAGAGGTGGTGGGCCCGTTGTTCCTTTGACACTGAAAGAAGTGGAGGGACTGGCTGTGGCCTGCAGCTCCCACAGCTGGGAGCGCCACAATAGCGGGTGGGACGAAGGGGTGTTTGGGACCCTGGTCTTTGGCGGCACTTCCCTCCTCTACAGCCAGGCCTCCCCATCGTCCTTACGGCCCCTCCCGGGCCAGGCCTCCCTGCCCGCCCTTCTCATCAGCGCCACGTAGGAGGCCAGCCAGGGTCCTGCCCTGGACCAGCCTGACTGAGGCCCCAGGCCTGTCCCTCCGGCTCCCCATGCTTTACTGAAGGCCTTTGCTGGGCCAGCCGTGCAGAGTGTGATTGGGGGAAGACCCTTGAAGCCCAGAATAAGACTGTGTATTAAGTGGGTTCCGGAACCTTCACACATGCTCTTTGACTCCTTCTATCGGTGCCCAGTTAGCGCCACGAGGTTGCGAGATCCTGGTCTCTGGCCTGGGCACAAGCCCTGCTGGGGCCTGGTCCTCTCTTGGCTGAGGCCAGTAGGGAGTGTGCCAAGCAGGGCGCAATCCCTGTGGCTGGTCAGCATGCCATCCAGGCTGGACCAAATGGTCTCATCCTCACTGAGCTCTTGACCATGTCAGATCTGTTCCCCAGGCTGTGGGCAGCCACCCTACCCTTCCCGTTCCTCATGGGCTTCTTGTCATGTCTGCCTGGTTCTGGTCCTTCGAGTCCTGGAACCTTCTGCAGATGGCGAGACATAGCAGCCTGGGTATCCAGTGGAGCCCATGGGGCCTCTGGAGAAGGAGAGGCTGCAGTTACCCTTCAGGCCTCGTCCAGAGGGTGAAGTTGGCCCTCCAGTGTGACTCTAAGCAAGGAGGGGACATGGCCAGATTTGCTCTGTGGAAACAGAATGCGGAGGCCATGGCTTGTTTACTGACCCTTCCAGGTCCTTTTGCCTCGTCAGAAGCCTCCCAGCTGTGCTGTGGCCTTTAAAAAACAGACGGAGTTGTGCAACGTGCGTGTTTGTGTGTGTTCACATGTGCATGTTCACATGCGTGGGTGAGATTCAGGGCTGTGAGCCACACCTGCCACACATCCTGCCAGGTGAGCAGGTGGCCGCCCAGGAAGAGGAAGGCAGGTCCAGGGTGGCCTTGGGCATGGCTGGACTGTCAGCCCCAAGGTGTCCTGGTTTAGAGCCCAGACTGGGAGCCAGGGTGCCCGAGTTATGGGAAGTCCTAAAGGGGCAGCACTCATTGTGCCCAGAACCTGCTGGCAGTCATCCCTGGGGGGCAAGGGCTCCTGTGGAGCTGCAGTGTGCTGGTCACATGGGTGTGTTCACTTGGTGGCAGTCGGTGAGCTGTAGACTCCGCGTGGGAGACCCTGTACAAGCTTCTTCTGGCTGCTCTAGCAAAGTCCCCCCCCCACCAAGTGGCTTGGAACCACGCAGGTTCATTCCCTTAGGGTGCTGGAGGCCGGGAGCTCCCAGCTCTGTGCAAAGGCTGCCCCCTGCCCGGGCCCCTCCCATTACCGAGCAGCCCCACTTCTTCCTCTAGGTCTCGGTGGTGACTCACAGGACACCTTGGTGGGGCTGTTCATGAGCAGCCCCCACCCCTGCTCCTTCTCCCTGCTTTTTAGGGCTCCTTGTACCCCACATGCCACGTGGTATCTGTCTGTCTGCCCCCAATGGCAGCTGAGCCCCAGGATGGCTTGGTTTTGCTGATGGTGTATCTGGAGTCCCAAACCCCGCCAGCCTGGGTATTCATCAAATGGTGGGGTGACTCCTGCTCCAGCTGGCTTTCCTCTCAGCTTGGGACAGTTTGGCAAAATGCCTTTCGTGTCTGTATTTGACACCCGTCCTATTCAGAGTGGAGAAGTACTCCTCACCCCGGCCTGCTGTGGACCGGGCAGCAGAGCCCACTCCTCCAAGCACTCTGCAAACTCCAGGAATGCAGGCCTGGGGCCTGCCGAGAGGGCAAGGCCGTGCCTGGTGGCCCAGCACCTCAAGCATGGCATCACTGCCCCATGGGCTGCGCACAGTGACCGGCCATGCCTTCCCCTGCAGAGGAGGAGCTGCGCAAACTGCGGGAGGAGACTAACGCGGAGACGCTGCGGCAGGAGCTGGAGCGCGAGCGGCAGAGGAGGCTGGAGCTCGAGCAGAAGGTGCAGGAGGTGCTCAAGGCCAGGTGAGGCTCGGGCGTGGCGGCTGGGTCCTCGGGGACCACCCCCCTGCCCCCCAGACCCGCTCCCCACGCCCACCCCCTGGTGGCTCTGGGAGCACAGCTGTACCAGCCCCTCACGCAGAGCCCTGAGTGGCTCCTGCTGCCCCCGGCCGTGGCAGGCGTGGGGGGCAGAGGAGGGCGGGGGGCTGGCCCGGCGAGCTGCCCCGTGCCAGGTCAGTGCATGTGCGGGGGCCTTACTGACTAGTGAGCCACGTGGGTGCACTAACGCTGAGTGTAAAGGCGCAGAAGCAGGCATGTTAGGGCGCACCGGAGAGGAGGGTGCTGCTTGTGGGCGAGGCCCAGCATGCTCACCCAGCACGGGACGGCGCCTGCCTGTTCCAGGCCCGGCCCTGCCCGCCTGGCCTGGGGAGTGAACGGTTCCGAGGGTCACCTGCACATTGGCCCATGACGCCCTGTTCCCTGGAGAGGGCCAGGGCTCTGCCCAGCCCTGGTGGGACGCTGATCCTCCAGCTAACCACGTCTTGCCTCTTGTCCCCCTACCTTTGAAGGTCTGAGGAGCAGGCAGTGCCCCCACCTCCCAGAGGGCAGATCCAGGCCAGCAGCGACACGGGTGAGTCCTGGCGGCCCTGATCCACCTGTCACACCTGAGAGGCACCTCCTCGGAACTAGGTCGGTGTCTCCACTTGTGAATTAGCAAATTCAGCCATTCAGCCAAAACGTGATTTTATTTTCTCATAAAAATAAAACGTGGTGTCTATTTTCGGCCTGGCAGACCCAGGCTGGCTGTCTCCAGGCCTTTCCCACAGAAGAGCAGGCAGTCAGCCCTGCTGGCTGCTCAGTGGCTGTGGAGTCCCCGTTTTCACTGAGGGTCATCCCACGGGAGGGTGAGGTCGAGGTCTGCCCCTGGGTCAGCAGACACAGCACCTTGTGGAGTGGGATCCCCTTCATCCTCCCCGACCCTTGGGCTGCCTAAAACCATCGTTGGTTCAGAGACGGGGGAGGAGGCTGCGGCTCCCAGGTGGCTCTTAGAGTCCTGGGCGGACGCCCACAGTGAGAATCGCCCATGCCCTTCCTGCAGGCTGCCCATTCAAGGGGTCCGCCCGCGTGAGCCGTGGCACTTGTAGAGCAACACGGAAGGGCTTCGGATCCTATTGTGAAGGGAGGAGGCAGAGGCCCCAGGAGGGGTGAGCTGCCCCAGGGGCACCCACCAGGTGGAGGCCAAGCTGGAGCCAGGACTGGGTCTCCTGCCTCCTGCACAGGTCCCGCTGCTTTTAGCCCCCAGAGGAACTTCCCCAGGGCCAGGCACAGTGCTGCAGGTGCTGCCTCCTGAAGCTTGTGGCCTTTCCCAGGCTTAGCGCAGAAGCCCTGTGTGTGAGCCCTGATGCCATGCCACGTGCACTCCAAGACCACCGCTCCAATGCGACAGTCAGTTTCCACGTGAGAGAAAGTGTCAGGGAGACCCCAGATCCGCATTTGCAGATGGCCTGGCCCTCCCCAAGAGGCCGTTCCAAAAGCTGGGACTTCTTCTGATGCCTGTGGTCTCTTGGGGGTGTGGGCAGTGGGCAGTGGGCTCTGTGCAGGACCCATGAGGGGGAAGTCAGTCTTGAAAGGGGCTGAAGGGAAAAGCTTTATTAGGGTTTTATTTTTTCCAAGGAAGTAGCCTTTCCCCAGCCCCTGTCCCAGAAAACACATCTGGGTCCTGGCTGCCAAGAGAATAGGGTGGGCCTGCCCTTCGGGATGGAATGGGAGTGGGGTTGGGGTTGAGGTTAGGGTTAGGGTTACAGTTAGGGTCAGGAGCCTGCACCCTGTCCATTTAGCAGCAGCCTGAGCAAGACAAAAACACCTCCCCTCCCTAGGTCAGCAGACTGCATCTCACTGCCTGTTTGCATTTTAAAAATGGTTCTTACAGTTTCTAATGGTTGGGGAAGAAATCAAAAGAAGGGTAACATTTTGTGACATGAAAATTATTTACAATTGAATTCTGGTGCCCCCCACCTGCGTCCAGGCTTCCCATGGCTCTCGTGCTGGGACCCCCCGGCTGGGCGGTTGGATGGCCCAGACTGTAGGGCCACCGAGCCTCAGCACAGGTCGCTGACCCCTGCCTGGAGCTCAGCCTGGAAGGAGACCCTGTGCCCTCCAGTTAGAAGCAGAGGAAGCCCCTAAGGAGCCGCTGCCCCACTCTCTCCCTGCCCGAGCCTGGGTGGGCCCTAACAGATCTGAGTCTTAGGCCTCTGTGCCTACAAGCTCCCGGCCTCTTGAGGCCTGTGTTTCTCAGGGCCCCTGAGCTCCTGCACCCTGAGTTTATGGCTCCCGCCTCTGGCTTCTCTGCCTCTTAGTCATGGCAGGATGGCGCCCCCTGCAGGCCACTCTACACACTGCTTCCAGAAGAGATGGGCTTTTTTATCTGCAAAGATGCCCAGGTTTGGCAGGATTTCCTGTGGTCTAGGTCGCATCCTAGAGGTTTTAGCTGGTGGTGTGCACATTCTAAGATTGTGAATCACCAGCCTCTGCCAGGGAACTCCCTGGACCCAGGTCACTTCCATGTCTGGGGGCTGGACCCCTCCACTTACCTGGGGTCCAGGGTGACGTGGGTCCCCCAGCCATCTCCCAGACGAACCAGTCTGCCCAGTGAGAGAGAGAAAGGAAGATGGGTGTAGACTTCCCAGCATGGGCTGACCTCAGCAGTGTCTGGTTGCTCAACACAGCCTTGAATAAGCCAGCTGCTACGGCCTCAGTTGGAGGGGGTGGGGAAAACATAGGCTATTAGTGTCCCGGCTGTGAAAACATGTACAGTGGGTTGGCTTAACAACAGGAGCTTATTGGCTCATGGTTTGAGGTGCTAGAAGGCTTACTTCCTCCTGGGGTCGGTATCTTCTGGCAACACACATGGCAATGTCTGTTGCCCGTGGCTTCTCTTCTCAGTATCCAGTTTCCTTGGCTTGTAAGCACCTCAGCCATATTGGGTTAAGGCCCACCCCCATCACCATAGCTGATACATCTTCAAAGGCCCCCGCTACACAGGTTCATGCCCACAGGACTAGTTGGGACCTGAACATGCCTTTTGTAGAGAACACAATTCAATCCCCAACACTCTGCCCTCTGGACCCCAGAAAGATGTGTCCTTCCCACACGCAAAGTGCTTTCATTCCATCACAGTATCCCAAAGCCTTAAGTCACTTCAGTAACAATGCCAAGAACAGTCCCATCAGAATCAGTTACAAGTGTGGTCTGTGCTGGAGCACCACTCCCCTCTGTTTCTGCAGCGGTGAGACCTAGGAAACAGGTTAGCTGCCTCCACAGGATAAACATTTCCATTCCAGAAGGGAGAAGTTGGAAGGAAAGCTAGAGGTCACAGGTCCCAGCAGTTCGGAAACCCAGCAGGGCAAGCTCCATTAGATTTTAAGTTCTGGGAATCATCTGTGGACCAGTGTTTAGTCCTCAGGACTGATGAAGCAGCAGCCCTGCCCCTTTCTGAGCGCTTGCTTAGCAGCCATGTTCTCTTTAAACTCTGCGCTGAGGGCCCCTCCTTCTCCTAGCATTGGGGTGGCACCACCCTCCCTAAACAATAGGGTGCCAAGCCCAGATAACCAACCCCCTCCAAGCATAAGGGTAGAACAGCCTTTTCCACAGGCATGGGTCGGCTCACTCTCTTGGCCTTAAGAGATCTCTTTGGTTTAGACATCAGTTTCCATGGTTCTGCCCTTGAAGCCAAACTTCCTTCAGTTTGTTCTTTCCTATCCCTTTCAGTCCAGGCTGGCAGTGGTTCTGCTTATACAGATTTCTCAAAAACCTTTTCGGCTTTGCATGCAGTTCACAGGGACCCAGACCATCAGATCACAGAGCTTTCCCCAGATCTTTCCTGGATAACTGCGTTTCCAACCCTGCATCCTCTGTAATGCTAGCGAGGTCCATGTTCAGCTAACCCTCACATGGAGCACAACTCTACGGGGACTCGCTTTCTAGAAGCTCAGGAAGGTCCCTGATTAGAGCCACTTCTGGTGCTGGGCTCAGAGCACACTCTCTGGATAGGCGAAGAATGGTCAAAATCATCAGTTGCTAGTTCGTTTGTGCTTTAGAGCTTAATTCTCAGCTTATCCCTTTCTTTTATCATTCCCTATAAGCTACAAGGAGAAGCCAGGCTGCACCTTTCATACTTGGCTTGGAAGTCTCATCTGAATTTCCAAATTCATCACTCCCAAGTCCCACCTTCATCCGACATCAGAGCACAACTCAGCCAGTTCTCTACCACTTTATAACAAGGGCTGCCTTTCCTCCACTTTCCAATAACACATTTCTCATTTCCTCCTAAACCCTTCTTGGAAGTACCTTTAGCATCTATACTTTCTACTAATGGCCTCTTCATAGCAATCTGTGCCTTTTCTGTCAAGCCCTTCACAGTTGTTCCCAGCCTCTACCCATTACCCAATTCCAAAGCCGTTCCCACATTTTAGGTATTCATCATAGCAGCACCCTACTTCCTGGTACCAAACTGCTTTTGTTTCTCAGCTCTTAAAACAGATACCGCACAGTGGGTTGCCTTAACAATGGGAATTCATTGTCTCACAATTTTAAAGACTAGAAGGCTTGCTTCCCGCCAGGGTTGGTATCTTCTTGCTGGCTAGCAGTCTTCAAGGCTCCTTGGCTTTTCCATCATGTGCACACGGTAGCCTCTTCTGGGTTCTGTTGCCTTCCAACTTCTTGCTTCTCCCCATGGCTTCTGTCTCTGTATCCAGTTTCCTTGGCTTATGAGGATGCCATCCATCGGGGATGCAGGCTGACCCCCATTCGGTTTGGGCACCTTAGCTGAAAACATTTTCAGAGATCCGGGTTACAAATGGGTACACACCCCAGCACCAGGGGCCAGGACCTGGATGTGCCTTTTGTGGGGCCCATGGAGAGCCGGCCAGGCAGAGACAAGGGGACGCTCACAGGGCCCAGGGCAGCTGTGGTCAGCTGGTGGTGTGGGCCTTGCCTTAAGCTGGGACAGGCTCTACGTGCTGAGACCGGGCACTTGAAAGTTCCTTCTGTATGGAGCACCAACCAGGCTGTCAGCCCCAAGACCAGAATACTGCCTCCTACCCAAGCTTTCATGCCCAGGGCCCAGCTGCCCTTGCTCTCACACTGCCCTTTCCCCAAGAGCCCACTGGGCAGAGTGTGCCTAGCCTGGGAAGGACGCTTGGGACCTTGCGGGATGTCCCCGGCCTCACCCCCACTGCATGCCCTCCCCCTCAAGGTGCACCCCCATCCTCTTGGTGCCTCATGCATGGTGGCCCACGCCAGCCCTTAGTGGAACGCCCACACTATGTCCTGACTGTCCTGCAGACCGCCGGGGCCAGGGGCTCGTCGCCCGTGTCCAGAAGTGGTTCTACGAGAAGTTTGGGGAGTACATAGAGGACTTCCGGTTTCAGCCTGAAGAGAGCACCGTGGAGGCAGAGGAGCCCCTCAGTGCCAGGAGGTGGGTGGGGGCTCAGGAGCCAGCCCTGCTTGGGGCTCCAGAGGCTTCTGGGGACATGCCCACTGTGTCCTTAAGTGAGCTGGAACTGGATACCATGTGTCCTCATGGGGATGGTCTGCGAGGCCAGTGGGGCCAGCGGGAGCCACAGCCCAGCCCACTCCCCAGACATGGGCCCTAGGGGCACCAGAAAGCCAGATCAGGGCGTCCTGCGCCCACAGGACTTGGGTTCCTGGGGGCAGAGATGATGGTTCCTGTTGCTGAAATGTCCCCACCCTTCCTAACTCACTTGGGGGGCTGCTGGGTGGTCCATGTGGGTGCATGTCTCTGTGCGGCATCCCCTACATCAGCCCCCCACATCCAAGGGCGCCCTGAGGCCCCCGCAGGCCTGCCCCTGGGCTCCCGGCAGGGCGCTCATCCTGCTCTCTCCCTCCCTCCACCCCCTCCTAGGTTAACTGAAAACATGAGGAGACTGAGTGAGTACTGAGTGGCTCCCCCAGAGGTTTTGGAGGGCCTGGATGTAGCCCTGGGCCCTTGGGGAACAGGGGCCCTAGGATTGTCAGCCGACCTGAATACCTTTCACCAAAGATACTTCTGGAAAGACCCCTCCCTCCCCCGGCTTAGGGCCAGGCTTGGTGGGGGGGATCCTGGCCCCTGGGCCTGGAAGCCTGCACACAGGTAGGCAGAAGGCCCGTCCCTGGGCAGATGTCTCCCCACCCGCCCTCCTGGCCCTCACTCGCCTGTGCCCTCCTCTCCGCTATTACAGTGCGGGTGCTGGTCAGGGGCCCTTGTGGGCATCGGTGCTGCGTTGGGGCCTCTGGACAGCTGAGGGGGCACTGGTTTGGGGCCAGACAGTCCCAGAGTCTACTCAGCATCCAGACTCCCCTCCCGGCTGTGAGAAGAGCAGAGCCTGAGCGACCGGGCAGATCATGCCGCCTTTCTGTCCCCAGAGCGCGGCGCCAAGCCTGTCACCAGCTTCCTGAAGAACCTCTCCGCCTTGTCTGACTGGTACTCCGTCTACACGTCGGCCATCGCCTTCATCGTGAGTGCCGCCGCGTCATCCGCAGGCTGTGGGTTGTGAGCGTCAGATGAGGGGCATAGGGTGCCCGGGACCTGCTGCAGGGCCCCCAAATCTGGGCCTACGTGCCATGCGGTGGCCTGGTCCATTGGGGAGAGGGCAGCAGCGAAACTTGTCTGCCATGGAGCCACCTGAAGCTGCCTTCTCCTGGGTGCCTGGTGCCATGTGGGGCAGCTGGCAAGCACTTGGGGCTGGCAGCCGACATGGTGTCTGTGGGCCCCTGTCCTGGGCCTCTGGCCAGCCCAGCCTCCACGCTGTGGCCACCCTCCCAGGCACCCATCTGGCCCACCATCCCTCCACCCTTGGTGCTCATTCCCAGCTCCAGTGGTCTGGGGTGGGGGCAGTGTCTCCAGCAAGCCAAGGCTGCCCACAGGCCTGCCTTGGCCTCAGGGCGATAACTGGGCCACACCCTCAAAAAGCTCCCAAAGGCAGGGCCATCCGGGCACAGACCTCCTCGGAGGGCTGAGGCCACTCACCTGGCCCTGGGGCAGGCTTGGAGCAGGCCACTGGAGCCCAGCCTGGAGCTGTCCTTCTCTGTAGGCAACGGGGGACAGGGCTTTGTGCACTCCCAGCTGACAAGGCGTGTGTCAGGGCGCTGGCCCTGTCTGGCCCTGGGGGCTTCTCCTCCTGCCCCCTGCAAAAACTGTGCCGTGGCCCCCTCTGCCTAGCCCACTTACCTGGCATGGCCCATTTATCTGTACCACAAAGTACTCACAGGACCACGCGATGGCCATTGTCCCTCAGGGCTCTGCCAGAGTTCAGGTGGCTCCATCTCTTGCCCGCTCCTTAGCATCTGCTCTGGGCCCAGCACTGATCTCAGCACAGGTGGAGGCATAGGGGTGGTACTACAGTGGGAATGAAGGCAGGACCCACGGGTGTGATTGCAGGTAGGCTACGTGGGTGGGACACGCAGGTGGGAATAAAGGCAGGACCTACAGGTGGGACCACAGGACGGGTACATGGGTGGGACCCATAAGTGGGAACAAAGAATTCACAGGTGTGACTGCAGGTGGGACCCACAGGTGGGACTGAGGTGGGTGACCTCTGTCCTTGCCTGCAGCATGCGCTCAGCATGCAGCCAGCCCTGCCCGCTGTGCACCAATTCCCTATGTCCCCCACTTTCTGTCTGGGACCCCTCCTGGGGTCGGCTCACCTCACTGCTGACCTTCTCAGCCTGTGGCTGCTTTGCAGGAGACGCACCTGCCCACCCAGCCGGGCGGCCCCCGCTCCATCCCCTCACATGGCCTGCCTCCCCACTGGCAGTTCTGGGGGTTTGAGGGCAGCCTCTCTGGGTGCCCAGGCCCTGATTGTGATTGTGAGGGTGCCGTGGGGGGCTCATCTTCAGGCTCTGCCTGCGGGGGAGTGGGGGGCACAGTGCAGCTGGGTGACCTGCGCCGCTCACCCCCGCCTGACCCCCCCCCCGAACCGATCCCACAGGTGTACATGAATGCTGTGTGGCACGGCTGGGCCATCCCCATGTTCCTGTTTCTGGCGATTCTGAGGCTGTCTCTCAATTACCTCATAGCCAGGTGGGTGAGGACCCGGCGGCGACCTTGTCTGCGTGGGGTCCTGATGTCTCCCCGTGCCCCGGCTAGATGGTGCCTGACCTTCAGGGCCACCCCTGAGACCTGAGACGGAGAAGACCCCAGGGCTCCGTGGTCCAGGCACGGCGCCCACTTCCCTGCAGGCCTTTCCCCTGGGTGCCCCGTGCGCTGGTTTTGGGGGACGATCTCCCCAAACCCCGAGGCACCACCCCAGTGCGTGGGGGTATGAACTCGCCGAGGACCTGTGCACTGCCTGCTTCCTCCTGGCCGCTGCCTGTCTTGAGACCAAAAGGACAAAACCTGGACCAAGGGGCGCAGAGGGCAGACGGCGTTGTGCACAGCGTGTCTGCCCCGGTTGAGTCTCGGGAGGTGCCGTCTTAGCATCCTTGTGCAGGGCTCTGACCCAGGGGCCGTGCTGGCCTCCTTCCCTGCTGGCCCTCAAGGGGCCGTTTGACCCAAAGCTTCTCTGGCAGAGCCGGCTCCTACCCCGGCCTGGCCTCAAAAGAGGAGCCCTGCAGGCTCTCCTTTCATTCAGCAGGTCAGAAATTCACATTACAATGCACTGGCTTTCCTAGGTCACCACTACACCTGCTTAAGTTGGTTCATTTGAGTGTTTTTATAGAAAACAACGTTCATTTTTGAAGGAGCCTTTGGTACCCAAAGTGGAGACCTGAGGATCTGGGGTTCCCAGCTGCCTGCTTTTTAACCCTTCCACATCTGCAAAGGCCCCACTGCTCGGAGACAAGGGCTCCTGCAGGGCAGGTTCCAGAGGTCCCTTCTCACCCCTCCAGCTTGCATTAAAGGGTGCCCTCCCCTACTGGGAGCGCAGGCCAGGGTGCTCGGGGTGTCCCCTCCCACATCATTCATGGGTGATGCTCTTTTAAGAACGTGCATTGGCTTCTCCTTTGCCAGGGGCTGGAGGATTCAGTGGAGCATTGTGCCCGAAGTGTCGGAGGCCGTGGTAAGTCCTGGGGGTGCAGGGGTCTCCGGCATCACTGGGTCACTGGGCCAGCCTCACAGGCGGCGGCCACTGTGGGGAGGCCGGGAGGTTTCCAAGGCCCCAGATGAGGCTGGTGGCAGTCCACTGGGAGCCCTGTCCTGGCTAGAAAGCCCCTCTACCCCGTCCTGGCCATCTCCTGGCTGGTGGGCCACTCTGCGCATTCTTGTCCGGGGCTCTGGGGCGGGTCCACTGACTGTGCCTGTACCCCCACCTCGGTCTGTAAATAAACCCTGCCACTTTTGTGCCTTGACACCCCGTGACCCCCAAAGCTGGAAAACATTTGCTTTCTGGCCGTTTTAGTTTGTTAATGCAGCCAGAATGCAATATACCAGAAATGGAATGGCTTTCATAAAGGGAATTTAAGTTACAAGTTCACAGTTCTAAAGCCATAAAAATGCCCAAACTAAGGCATCCAGAGAAAGATACTGCCTCAAGAAAGGCTTATCTGGGAAGGCACGTGGCTGGCATCTATCAGTCCTTTGGCTCCTGATTTCAAACAACTTCCCTAGGGGTGGTTTTTTTTTTTTTGCAACTCCAGCCGTCTCTGTGTTGACTCTGAGCCTTCTCCAGAATGGTTCTCTCTTAAAGGACTCCAGTAAACAGATTACAACCCACCTTGAATGGGTGGAGACGTGTCTCCATGGAAACCACCTAATCAAAAAGTCCCACCTACAATTGAGTGTCACAGCTCCATGGAGACAATCCATCAGTTTCCACTAAACAATAGGTCTGCCCCCATGAGACTGGATTAGGAAAAAGAACATGTTTTTTCTGGGGTACGTAATAGCCTCAAACCAGCACAGGCCCTTTACAGCACAGGCTGCCTACCCTGCCTTAGAGGGAGACCCCAGCCTGTGGGTCAGAACTACCGGGTGAGGCAGTATGAGGGCCCCACCTCCTGTGCGGGCTGCTCAGATGAGTGCCTGCTGGGCACACATGGGGCTGGGGTGCCCATGGGGCCCTGTGAGGCAGGGTGTGGCACAGCTGGCTCCCACGCAGCCCTCGTGGGGATAGGATGAACTATGAGATGTGTGAACTCAGCCCACCACTCAGTTGGCCAGGAGAGCTGGGCCCTCTCCCTGCCTGGCCTCAGTTTCCCTGGCAGATGGTGGTTGGGGTTGTTAGATGGTCTCTCAAATGCAGCTTTGCAGGTGAGAGTCGGGTCTCGGCTCTGCCTGTGGCCAGCCTGTTGGCTCTGGGCCCTGCCCACTTGGCCTCTCAGGCTACTCTCGGGGTGAGGCAGAGGAGGGGCCCCCAGAGCGGCCTCTGCTTGGGGGTCCCTGCACTGGGAGGCCGCCTCACTGTTTTTGTCAGTTATTTCTCTGAACTGTCAAGTTTCAGTGGAAAATTCTTTTCTCCTTTGACTGAAGGAACCTCCTAAAGAAGATCTGACAGTGTCTGAGAAGTTTCAGCTCGTGCTCGACGTGGCCCAGAAAGCACAGGTGCTGCTGTGGGGCCTGGGCAGGTGGGGTGGCTGGTGACTGGGGCCCCAAGCGCCCCCAGGCTCCAGGCCAGGTGGCTGGAGTTGGGTTCTTCTTGGGATTGGGCTCCCTTCGCAGCACCTGTGCCAGCTCTGGTTTGTGGGGGTGGGGGTGTGTGTGTCAGTATCTCTTCTGCTGCCTGCTCGCCCATCCAGCACCCTGCTCTGGTCCCTGGCAGCTCAGGCCTTGCAGCTAGAGAAGAGCACCCAGTGGCCAGAGCCCCCCTCCCTGCTGTGCATGGTGGGGCGGTGGGGGGCGTGGGCCTGGGTCTGGCTTGCTGTCAGCAGCACCAGGCCACCTTGCCTGAGCAGAGATGGGGCCCGGGGCCCTGCAAGGGTCTGCGGACAACACGTTAGCACAGTTGCAGCTGGCCCAGGAGTCTCAGCCTCATGCTCTGTGCCAGGGGGCTGCTCTGAGCCGCAGTCTCATTCTCTTCTCCCCACAGAACCTCTTTGGCAAGATGGCTGACATCCTGGAAAAGATCAAGAAGTAAGTTGCCAGCCCTGGCCATGGCCAGCCCCTGGGCGGCTGCTGGACATGGCGATACCTGCCTGAGCCACCCACCTGCCTGTCTTCCCTGCAGCCTGTTCATGTGGGTCCAGCCTGAGATCACACAGAAGCTGTACGTCGCCCTGTGGGCTGCCTTCCTGGCCTCCTGCTTCTTTCCCTGCCGCCTCGTGGGGCTCGTCGTGGGTGAGGACGGGCACCTTGGGCCCTGGGTCAGTGCGGGCGTGCGGGCCCTCAGCTGTGGTGCCAGGAGAGGCGGGAGACGTCTCTGTAGTGGGTCTGGGGCATCCCTTCATCCTCCATGAACAAGCGCAGCTGTGGAAAGCTGGCTGGGGGCCTTCTTGCGCGTGCCCCAGAGGCTCTTCTGGGCTCTGTTGAATGTTTTTTTGTCAAAACATTTAAATTTGGGAGAAACAAAGTCCATATGAAACCCAGGGACAGGATTCCCGTTCCTTAAACTAAGACCCCTCAGCTGCTCAGGGACCCCTGGTGCAAAGCAAAGGGAGCCTGTGGAGCTGAGTCCAAGCTGCTGGGATTGGGGGGCTGCTTGGTTGGGGCCACCCAGGCCAGGCCTGGCAGGTGGGCATGTTGGGCCCGCATCTGGGTTTGCCCTGCAGCCGTCTCATGAGGACTGACGGGGCCCACCCAGCCTGTGACCCCCTGGGCCCCCACCAGGAGTGGGTGAGGCTCGCTGTCCCATTTCCTTTCTGTGACCCACCTGCCTTCTGTGACGAGATGAGGACTGGTGTGAAGTGCAGCCGCCTGGACCCTGCACACCTGCTGGCAGCTGGAGGGGGACGCCCGCTGGTTGAGCCAATGGGCCCCACAGGGTTTGGAGTGGCCTGGAGCCATACACGCATGCCTGCGAGCCTGCCAGTGGAGCCCGCCTGCTCCCTGGTTTTAGAAGTCTTAGCCATTTCGAGGGTCAGGACAGCAGGGTGCCAGTCCTGGTGCCACTTTGGCAGAGGACAGCAGGGGCAGAGTCCCTGCCTTCCAGAGGCTGTGTCCTGTTGGACACCAGGAGTGGCTGCAGGAAGTGTCGAGCGGGGGTGGGTGCTGGGAGAGGACATGGTCCAGCGGGGATCAAGGGTGGCCTCCTGGAAGGGATGGCCGAGGAGGGAGTGACAGTGTGGGCCTTGGATTCTGCTGGGTGGGGGGCTCGAACAAAAGAGGGGTGCTTCCAAGGGCAAAGGTAGAATGGGGGAGAGCAGTGAAGGGGCCTGGGGCAGGTCCGGGCCGTGGGAGGAAGCTGTGGTGAGGGGCTGCACAGCCGAGGTCCTGGGGCCACCATGGGGACCCCCTCAGCTGGCCCCCTGTCCAAGTCAGGTCCCCGTGCCCTGTCCACCAAGGAGTCCTGCCTTGTTTCAGTGTCCCTGGCCTGGATTCCCCACAGGGACTCCCCCGAGTGTACCGGTAGGGGCACAGCAGTGCAGCCAGATCTGGGCAGAGGTGCTGGGGAGAGCAGCAGCTGTGTGGTTCTGGGGGCCGGATGGGTGGTCTGGAGCTTCCCTCGGCCCTCACCTCTTGGGCTGCACATATGTCCATATGCTCTCACCCTGAGAGCACAGGCCGTCCCATGGCCTTGGAGTGCAATGAAGTTAGTGGCCCCAGCCTAGGGAGTTGGGCGGGGACCCTGAGGGGCCTGCGGCCAGTGGGAGGGCCCACGTCCCCGGCACAGGGGGGAAGAGCTCGGGGCCGGGCCTCCCGGAGCCTTTTACATTGTCCTTGACAGAATGTCCTTGGGAGAATGCCGACTCGTGGTTTTGGATTTTTGTTTCGGGTCTGAGATACCTGTGCATTTGAGGTTATAGGATGCAAAAGTACCTCCTCTTGGCCCAGGCACCCTTCCCAGCCCTGAACCCTATTTCTAGCCCAGGGCCCCCTCCTACTTTGGAGCTCCCTTCCTGGTCCCATGGTCCTGCTCCCACCCCCTGTTGCCCCTATGCAGGGTGAGCCCCCCAAGATCATCACCCCAGGCATGGTTTAGGGAGACCCTCCTCATTCACGGCTCCCTTGAGCTCTGTGGGTTTGGACCAGTGTCGCTGGCATTCTCTTCCGTCCTCCCCTCCACCACGGAAGTTGCCGGCACCACCGTCCCTGATGGATGGCACGATCGCAGAGTTCTGGGTGAGATGGGGCTCTGCTCTCCCCCAGGTCTCTACGTGGGGATCAAGTTCTTCCTCATCGACTTCATCTTTAAGCGCTGCCCGAGGCTGCGTGCCAAGTATGACACACCCTACATCATCTGGGGGAGTCTCCCCACGGACCCCCAGCTGAAAGAGCGTGCCAGCACCACCACGTCCCGCAGGGTGAGCTGCCACCTTGGCTGAGGGAGGGGGGTTCCCCAAATGCTGTCAGTCCCAGAGGCAGCCCTGCACCCACTCTCAGCTCCTTTGGGCCCTTGAGACAAAGCCAGGCTGGTGAGGCAGTTTTCCTGCTGTTGGCATCACCAATTCTTTAAGGTTCCTCCTGGTTTGAGGTGCCAACCAGGCCCAGCAGGTGCGGCATGTGGGGACAGATCCCACCCCCTGGTGGGGAGCAGGGCCCTCCCAGGGCCAGGCCAGGCCCCACCGTCCTGGGCTCTGAGGCTCTGAGGCTGGCCGAGCAGCACCCAGGAGGCCCCTGCCTCATGCCCACGGCTCCCATGTGGCCTGGAGATGCCACGCCCTGTGCCCCTGCCAGGACACAGGATGAGCAGGGCCCGTTGCTCCCCTCACGGGCTCTCAGATGAGCAGGGCCATTCAGGGCCCAGGAGAACGTGTGGGGATACGGGTTTGGGGCAGTGTTTTGGGGTGAGATGGGTTGTGGGAAGGTGGTAGGAGGAGGGGCCCCCACTGCAGAGGAGCTGGGGGTGTCACCCACAGACCCTGCAGGTGCCGGGGGCCACTCTCCACGGAGGGGCTGTCACCAGCCCAGGAGCCATTGGGGCTTGCCCAGAAGGGTTCTGTGACCCCCACATCTGTGCCCCCCGCTGACATGGCCCCCTGCCCCGCAGCTTCAGGCAGCCTCCTCGCGGAGCTGTGTGGCGAGTGTGCCTGCTGGCCCGGGCAGGGATGAGGATGCTGGTCGCCTCCACGGCCCCAAGAAGGGCAACTTCCACGAGATCTTCAACCTGACAGAGAATGAGCGGCCTCTGGCAGGTGTGTGGGCAGCAGAGGGGTGACCCCTTGGCGGGCCCGGGGAGCCTGCAAGTGCCGTGGCTGCTGGGACACCAAGCAGGCAGAGTAAAGGTGGGGTCCCCGGGCCCCTTCTAGGAAGGGCTTGGGCGGAGCAGGACACACTCTGGGCTGGCAGAAAGGGGGTGCCATTCCAAAGCGGGGGAGGGCTGGTGGTGCTCCTGTGGCTGCACCAGGCTGGGTGTAGGCTGTCAGACCCCAGCATACGGCCCCTCCAGCCCCCAGCCCCCAGCCCCCGGCACCCCAGGACCCAACACCTTGCATCCCGGCATGTTCTCCTTCCTGAGAAACAAGAGCCATGGTACAAGGTGGCCCCAGCCCGGGTCTCATCAGCCTCTGCCCCCCCATGGGGCCCCCAGCAGCCAGGCTCTGACAGGCTGGGTGTCCTCCCCACAGTCTGTGAGAACGGCTGGCGCTGCTGCCTGATCAACAGAGACCGGAAGATGCCAACTGACTACATCAGAAACGGGGTTCTCTACGTGACAGAGAAGTGAGTGGGGGGCCGAGGTGCGGGTGGGAGAGCAGGGCCCTCCAAGGTCAGGGTGGGCTTGGGTAGCAGCCACCCGCCCTCTGCCTGGAGCCCGGCCCATCCCTGCCAGCCCTGAAGCTGCGCGGCTTGAGGCCACAGGCAGATGGGGTCTAGGGTGCCATGAGGGCTCGGAAACTGTCAGGGGACAAGCAGCAGCACGCCCCTGCCGAGGCGACGAGTCTGCAGTTATGGTGCAAGCCATGGGACCTGGGCGGGCAGGGTCCCTTCTGGGCTCTGCTCCCCAAGCTTAGGATGGCTGACCCTCAGGGCTCCCCCTGGCCCGGCATGGGAGGCGGGAGAGCAGATTCGGGTGCAGGGGTCCGTCAACCTCCCAACCCACTCCCCTGCTGGAGGAGACCCCCTGGGCAACTCTCAGGGGTGCTGGTATCTCCTGGGGAATCCTGGGGGAGTCCCATGGCATGGACACCTAAGTCTCATCAGAGGGCAGGGCAGGGCAGTGTGCTTGGGGGCAGCAGCCCGGAGCCTTGGCTGCCCCGGGTGACGCCCCTGTCCCTCCCGCTCAGCTACTTGTGCTTCGAGAGCTCCAAGTCCGGATCCTCCAAGAGGAACAAGGTGATCAGGCTAGTGGACATCACGGACATCCAGAAGGTAGGTGCAGCCACCGCCCCTCCCCTGAGCCTTCTGGGAAGGGAGGAGCCTTCGGGCCCCGAGCCCGGCAGCCCAGCGCGCCTGCTCGCCACCACCAAGGGTCCTGGGCAGGGGCGTGGTGTCTGCAGAGCTTGGGGTGCCCCTCCCCTCCTTTCCCCTGGGCCTGCTGTGAGGTCAGACTCAGAGCAACTAGGGGCTCCCAGCCCCTTGAGCGGGCAGCGCGTCAGAGGCCCCCCCAACTTGGGGACAGTGCCTGGGGAGTGACCCTGGGGTGTGACAGGACACATTTGGACTACTGGCAGCTTGAGTCCCTGTCACTACGTTAGGAGACACTTGGGCTGCTGTGTTCTGGGACAGAAAGCAAGGCCCCTGTTTCCCCTGGCCGTGGCGGGTGGAGGAGGGCATCCGGGGGTCCCAGCAGTGGGAGCGGTGGTGACGGGCGCCTTGTCCTTCAGTACAAGGTCCTCTCTGTCCTCCCGGGCTCCGGCATGGGGATCGCCGTGTCGACGCCATCCACCCAGAAAGTAAGTGCCAGGCCGGCAGCTCGGGGCGGGACTGGGACGGGCTGCACCTGGCAGAGGGGCTTGCGGACCCCTGCCTACCCCCGTGGCAGCAGGAACCCTGTGCAGGTCCCAGTTCTGGGCGGCGCCACGTCTTAGCCCAGCAGGGAGGCCTGGGCAGTAGCGCCTGGAGCCTGCATCTGCCATCCCCCCACCCCCGCCGCAGGCAGCCTGGGGGTCCCAGCCAGGGGCCGCCTGCTGACCGCGTCCCTCGTCCCGCCAGCCGCTCGTGTTCGGTGCCATGGTCCACAGAGACGAGGCCTTCGAGACCATCTTCAGCCAGTACGTGAAGATCACGGCGGCGGCGGCAGCTGGCAGCGACAGCTAGCAGCGACTCCTCCCGACGCGGTGTAGGCAGCCTGGCGGCGGGCGGATCAGCCGTGCCGGCCACCGTGCGGCCGCCCCCCGCGGCCTGCCGCTCCCGTTGAGTCGATTGCGGCTCTGTGTCCACAGGTGTCCCCGCGGCCGGCCAGGTCTGTCGGGATGGGGCCCGGGTGCCACCTGGCAGGTGCATCAGGCACTTTTCAGGGATTTGTGGGGATGTGGAGGCAGAGGGCCCTTGAGGCTGCAGCCTGGTGCCCTCTCTGCTCCACCCAGGTGCGGGGGGCCCAACCACCCAGCCCCCGCCTGTGAGGCTCTCTACCACCAAAGCCATATTGAGGGCCCTTGGGGTTTCCCACCTCCCGAGGCTGAAGGTGGCACACGGAGGCCCCTTGTCCACCACCAGGAAAGGAGGCTAGTTGGTCTGTTTGTCCATTCTTGAGACCACCCTGCCATTCTTTGGGGGACTGGCCAGGCTGCAGCTGTAGCCAACAGGTCCCGGGTGGACATCCTCCTGGACCCCACCTGTCCTGGGGGCCACAAGGCCATGGGAAAGGGCCCCTCGTGCCTCCCACTGACCCTGGGGGCTGGGGGCTGTCTGGTGGTATCCCCCTCCTGCCGGCTGTGCCGGTGTCTGGTCCCCACCTGTAGGGACCTGGCTGCCCTCCCCCCAGCAGGCCAGGTGGGGATCTTCTTAACCCTTTGTTTTCTGGGGAGGCCCAGACGAGCATCTGCGGAGGCTTGGGGGTGCCTGGAGCCCTGGGTGTGCTCTAGGGAAAAATCAAGGGGGGGGGGCTTGGCGTGACAGCAAGTGAGGAGCTGGGGGCTTGGGGTGGCCAGGGGCACCCGGGCCTGTACGCACCGTGTGGTCCCCTCCCTCACCACCGCATCAGTGTTCCAGACCCGCGTGTCCCGCGGCCCCCGTAGTGCTGAGGAGTGGCCATGACCCCTGGGTCGCCGAGCACTGGGCCAGGTGCCCCAGCCCCCCCGGAAACGGAACCCCCTATGCAGCTGCCCGGGCTGGGGCGGTGAGGCCGAGAGCACATCCCACGGGCTCGGGTTATTCCGGGCCTGTCCAGCCCCTTGGAGCAGGGTCCGACGGGGGCCCCGCGCGGCCGCCCCATCTTCAGCACACCCTGAGCCTTCGGGCGTCGTGGGGACAGTGGTTTTTTGAAGAAACAGAAGATTATATTTTTTACAGAGAGCAAGCTGTTTTTCTTATTTTTGTATCATTTTTCAGATGTGATTTGTACCTCTGCCCGACCGCGTGTGCTGGTTTGGGGAGGGCATCCGGGGTGGGCAGGGGCAGCCAGCTGAAGCCACCTCCTGTGCCCTTCCTGCCCGGTGTCGGCCTGAGCCCTGGCCCATGGTGCACCCAGGCCTGGGCAGGCAGGCGGGAGGGGTGTTGGCTGCCAGGACCGGCCACACAGGTGGGTGGCTCTTCTCCAGGGGGAGGACGCTCCCAGGGGAGCCTTGGCCGTGCCTGCAGGAAGGTGGTCGTGCCTCCCCCCTGGTGCCAGGCTGCTGCCTGCTGGAACTGTCCCCAAGCAAAGTGGGGCTGAGCCCCTTCAGCAGAACGCAGGGGTTGAGTTTGAGTCCCTCTAAGGAGAAGGGAAATGAAAGCTGACCCATGCCCTGGGGCCACCGGTGCCCTCCTTGGGGCCCAGGGTGGGGAGGGGGCGCCCATGTCAGCAGCCCCCACTCTCCTGCCGCCCGCACACGCCTCCGGGCCTGGGGAGGAGGGACTGTGGTTCTCACGGACCCATGGGAGCAGTGCAGGTATTTAATTTCTACAACTAATCACTGATCTAGAATGAATGTTAAATTTTTTACGTCTGAAACTTGAGTCTATTTTGGATCTGTAAATAATAGTTACCAGTGTAACTTTTGTTCAACAAAAGGATTGTACTGTATGAGGAACTGATGGAAAACTCTCCCTTGTAACGTTTTTTTAAGAAAACCTTGTTTGTTTAAAGAAAGTCTTGTATAAATTATAATTTTTATTTAAATAAACCTAAAATGCTTTGTGCTACGTGCACGGTCTGTGGCTTTCCTGGCATGGCCACTGCACATTGGGGTGGCCCACCCACTGCTGCTGGGTTCCAAAGGCAGGTGGCCACGGGGCAGCTCCCAGGGAGGGTGTCTGTGCAGGGAGGGGGTAAAAGCAGCACGTGGGCTTGGGGGACAGGTCCTGATCCACCCAGAGAGGGGGTCCTGCCTGCCCAGGACACTGGGGCAGCTCCCCAAGGTCTGGGAGGCTTCGAGGTCCTGGGCACAGAGGGGGACAGGACCTTGCCTGCTTCAGGAACCACTGAGGGCAGGAACTGGCCTGCGCCAGGGTGACCCACTGGCCCTGGCTCAGGCCCCTCAGGGAGCGGGGCAGAGGCAGACGAAACCAGTGTGGGGGCCACAGGCCCCACCCTTTCAGGTCAGATGTTTGCACGCTCCATTATCCATCCGTCAGTCCATCCACCATCTCTCCACAGTGTGTGTTGTCCCCAGCCCCATCCCAGGGACTAAAATGTATGGTGAGGACAGAGGCCGCTGGTGGTAACAGCTGGCCACACCCTCTCCCTGACAGCTCACATCCTGCACCACGCCCCGCCCTCAGGCCCCTGCCCTGGCTAGCCAGCTGGCTGCACAGTCAGCCCACCCACCTGGGCTCCCACCCCCGTGGATGCTGGACCCTCCCTCCTGGGCAAGTGCCGGCAGTGGGCAGTACAGGCCTGGGGAGGGGCAGGCGCCCAGCGGACGGGCCCTGGGGGAGCTTTACCAAATGACACGAAACCTCTATCTGCCCTTTCTCCGTCTACTTTACCACTTGCTGTGTCGCTGAGGAAGCACACGCCATAACTCTGTCATGACTCTCACCCACTGTCTTGCGGACTACACTGGAGCATAACGGGTTCCTTTGCCACCCGCCAGATGTTAGGCATTTAAAGCGCTCCTCTGACGGTGCGTCAGACCCTCCCTGCTGCCTAAGGGGTGCACGAGAGAAGGTGGCCACGTGTCCCTGAAGGGGCTGTCACCACCCGGGACCCAGGCCTCATGCGGGGTGGCGGGCTGCAGCTCGGGGGAGGGGTTCCCAAGCCGCGGGGAGATGGGGTGCAGAGGAGGGAGACGGCACAGCCGAGAGCGAAGCCACTAGGCTCTCTTCACAGGTTCTTCCTACGTGTGCTTAATCGACAACTTCATGGATAAACGTGGCGGGGGAACCAGCAAGTGGGTCAAGGACACGAGGAAGAGCAGGGCCCACGCTGACAATAAGGGGTGGGCGCTGTGAACAGGGTCACGCTCACTGTAATCTGTCCATCCTGGGCCACAGGGAGAAAAAGGTGGAAGACGGCGACAGGTCATGGCACCACCAGGTAGACCTAAGGGGGAGAAGCAACAGGGGACAGGAAGAATGAGAGTGAGAGGAAGGCAGAGAAAAAGACGGGGGAGAGAGACAGAGCGTTAAGTAGAGACAGAGCAATTGACTAAAAGTTTGACTAGCCAGTAAGAAATAACTATTCCAAACTCAAGTGTACCTAATAATCTAGTTCCAAAATATAATAAAGTGGAATTAACTAACTAACGTCCACCATCACAGGTTTTATCACCTCTGTGACTGAGAACGGGCAAAAATAATTGCCACCTTGCGTTTTGGGCATCAGGCGTCACCTCTTCAAGTCCACGAGGAATAAGTGCAACTGGCCACACAGCAGGCGTAAAGCGAGTGCCAACAAGTTCAAATGGCACAAAGGGTGGGCGCATACTTTCTCTGAGTGCATTACAATTAAGTTTGAAATAAATTAATAAAAATCAGAAAAAAGAAAAACTCCATGGTTGGAAATTAACACACTTCTAGGTTACTGGGCCAGGAAAGAAACCATAAATTAGAAAATATTTAGCATGGAATAAAAAATTTTAATAATACTGAAACTCAATACAAACATACTACAAATTACACTACAAAACAAACGGTCCTGCTACAAAACAACGATAGCAAGCATCAATCAAGACAAAAGCTCATTCTTTGAACTAAGAAAACCAACAAACCTCGGGGAGCTTATATCCAGGGAGACTTTCTTTCAAAAATGAGGGAGAGAGTAAGACGTGCCCAGGTAACACAGGCTGCGGGAGCCCATCTCGGGCTGAAAGGAAAGGACATGGGACAGCAGTTCAAAGTGGCATCAAGAATTAAAGAGCTGCAATAAAGGTAACCATTTTGATAATTATGAGTCCCTGTACCGCTGTAGTGGACTTTTTGGTAAGTAATTCCACTTCTTACTTCTGACAGATGCTAAAAAGCAAATGCATAAAAAAGCAATGATAAATCTATGTTTTCAAATATACAATGTACAAAATTATAATTGTAATAAGTACAAAATGAGTAACGGTACAGAGGGATATAGGAACAGTGTATACATATTCTAGTGTTGATACGATGGTATCAAACCAAGTATGACTGGTATATATGTTAAAATTCTAACCCAAGGGTAACCACAAGGAAGATAAATGAAAAATATATCCAGATAGAAATGCGAAGAGACCTAATATGATAAAAAAAAAGTCAAATAAATATTAAAGTAGGCAAATGGAAGAATGAATGGGCAAAAAAGGTATGTCTTCCAAAGACTAAATAGCAAAATGGCAGAGGAAAGTCCTGCACGGTCAGTAATGACTTTAAATGTAAATGAAGTAAACTCTCCAGCAAAAGGCAGAGATCGGCAGAGCAGATGAAAAAGCATGACCAAACTATATGCTGTCTACAGGAGACTCACCCCAAATTCAAAGACATAGCGGGTTGAAGTGAAAGGATGGAAAAATATGTACCATTCAGGTAGTAGCCAAGAGAGCTGGGGTAGCTATACTAGTATCAGATAAAACAAAGTAAAAAACAGTTACAAGGGACTAAGATGGACATTAAATATTGATAAAGGGATCAATTAAAAATATATTACAATTATAAATATATATGCATCTAACAGTGGAGACCCCAAATATACGAAACAAATACTGACAGATTTGAAGGGAGAAACTGACATTCTTCATTAATAGGCTAATTCACCACTTTTGATAATGGGTAGGAAGATGCCGCCATAGGCATCAGTGTGTAAGACACTAACTACTCTTGTCCCTACTTTCAGTGTCTCCGGGTATACTCCTAGTAGCAGGGCAGCAGGGCATGGGGGACCCCATGCTTACCTCTCATGGCCCCGCCGCCCCACCCTGCAGAGGGGCTGCACCTTCCTGCTTCCCACCGACAGGGAGTAGGTTTACTTCTCGCTCCACACTTTCTCCAGCACTTGCCCCTTTCTGTTTAGTTACTTATCTTTTTAATCTGAAGGTTTTACTGAAATATATTCACATACCATGCGTTATACAAGTAATGCGTCACGGTATCCTCACTTAGCTGTACCATCATCACTCTCAATTTCAGACAATTTTCATTGCTCCAAAGAGAAAAATAACACACACACATGAAAACCCAGAACACCACATATCCTTTATCCTCCCCAGTTATTTACCCCTAGCATTGGTGTGGAACTAGTAAGATATAGGCCATTGGGGGTGCAAGGGTGATTCAGTGGTAGAATTCTCACCTGCCAATGAAGAGAGCTGGGTCTGATGCCCAGACCACGCACTTCCCAAAAAACCAACAAACAAGAATTCAACAAATGTCGCTGCAATAACATGATATTCACATGGAAAAATAATGAAATGTGACCCCACCATATAGCATTCACACACACACACACAAAACATATATATATATAGACCCTAGCATGCAACAGGTAATTTTTTCCCATATACACATTATTATTAATTTCTTGTACTAGTGTCATGCATTTGTAGTATTTCATTCAAGAACTGATATTTGCAGTGTTAATCAGTGAGATACATGACTTTAAACAGCCCCTTGCAATTGAATTCACCTTCAATATAGCACTAGAACTTATAATCCCAGTAACAAGCTGCCATCACCTCTCTCCATTCCCAAACATCTAAATTCAACCTCATTAACGATTCTGCACATGTCAGGTAACCGCTCCTGCTTCTCTAACTTCTGTCTGTCTCTAGGTCCCCTATATTCTACACTTTAAGACTGTAAGTTTACCCTTTCTAGGTGGTTCATATTAGTGAGATCATCCAGTATGCGTCCTTTCGTGTCTAGCTGATTTCACTCAGCATTATGTCCTCAAGGTCCATCCATGTAGTCACGTGCGTCAGGAGGTCATTTTGTCTTACTGCTGCATAACATTCCATTGTATGTATATGCCACATTTTGTTGATCCACTTGTCTGTTGATGGGCACTCGGATTGTCTCCATCTTTTGGTGACTGTGAATAATGCTATGAACATCGTTGTTGAAAGGTCTGTTTGTGTCATTGCTTTCAGCTCTCCTGGGTATATACCAAGAAGCAGAATTGCCAGGTCATAGGGCAACTCGATATTTAATTTCCTAAGGAACCAACAAACCGTCTTCCACCGCGGCTGTATTGTTATACATTCCCCACCAGCAGTGAATAAGAGACAATTTACCAAGAAACAAAAATCACAAATGCCTATGCACCCAACCAAGGAGCTCCAAAGTGCATGAGGTAAACACTGGCAAAACTGAAGGGAGCGATAGATGTCTCACAAAAACAGTGGGAGACTTCCACACACTCCTCTCCTCCATAGACGGGACAAGCAGATAGACAAGGATCGACAAGGAAACAAGGAACCCACACAACATCAATGAACTAGACCCAACAGACACAGATTGATCACCCCAGAACCCCAGGACACACACTGCTCTCCAGAGCTCATGGAATGTTTCCAGGAAAGCCCACATGCTGGGGCAGTAAACAGTATCTAGTAAGTCCAAAAAGATTGAACCACGCAAAGCACCTCCTCTGACCACAGTGAAGTTAAGCTGGAAATCAACAACCACCAAAGAATCAGAGCCTCCAAAAGTATATGGGGGCCAAACAACACAATTCTAAACAATCAGTGGATCACAGAAGAAACTGTGAGAGAAATAAATATCTGGAGATGAATGAAAATGAGAACACAGCACATCAAAACCCATGGGATGCAGTGAAGGCAGTGCCAAGAGGGAAATTTACAGCTCCAAATGCTTACATTAAAAAGGAAGAAAGAGCTGGTGTTCACGGTGGCATTTTTCACAATTTGCAATGGATGGAGGTGGTCAAAGGGTTCATTAACTGATGAGCAGAAGGGTGAGCTGTGGTGTATACATAAGACAGACCATGGTACAGTTACAGAAAGGAATGAAGTTGTGAGGCATGTGACAAGGTAAATGAACCTTGAGCACATTACATTGAGCAGAATAAGCCAGAACAAAAGGACAAATAGTCTAGGGTCTCATTTAGAAAATGCTTATAAGAAAATTAGGGCTTAGATCTTAAGCTCTTAGAGCGGTCACATTTATTCCTCAGTTTTAACTGTTATTTCTAAATTCTGAGATGCTGTGCTCTTGTGTATAACCTGGCATTTCCCTGGAACTGTGAGCACATATGTGGCACCTAACACTCAGAATGAGAGTTCTGCAGCTCTGAAAGTCAGCAAACAGCAAATGTTACAGAAGCAGAAAAAGAGATCAGACTTCAATTAGAAATATGAACGAAGCTGATCTGGTTAGGGCTAAGGTAAATCAGAATACAAGGTAAAGGATGATATTGTCTGTATTTTCAATCTTTAACTTCTGTGAGACCAAAGGAAGAGTTTTATTTTGTCCAAAATTTAAATTTTCTGTAGCACACAATCTAACTTAACCTGTCTGATCAGTTTATTTAAACATCCTAATTATGATGGAGCCTAAAGTAGGAATGAGATCTTGTTATTCCATATAGCTTATATGAAAACTTGATATATTCCAGAGTATTTTGGGAGGAAAATAAAAAATTATTTACAAAGTCCCTTGAGGGACTGGAGAAAAAATATGGAACTATTAAACTTTCCCACCTGGGAAATCTCTTATATTCTCTCAAGCATTAGGGACTCCCAAATTAGTAACTGAGCCCTCAATCATGAGGCTTGCCCTTAAGAAACTTATTTCTGCAGTGGTGAAGCTAAGCCTACTTATAATTAATTATGCCTAAGAGTCACCCCCAGAGAACCTCTTTTTTGCTCATGTGGCCTCTCTCTCTCTCTCCGCCATACTCTGCAAATACACACATTACCCTACCCCCTACATGGACCTGGCAACCTGGGACATGACTCCTGGGGATGAGCCTGGCCCTGGCACTGTGGGACCAACAATGCCTTTTTGTGCAAAAGGGATCAAGAATGAAAGAAAATAAGGCTTCAATGGCTAAGAGATTTCAAATAGAGTTAAGAGGTCATTCTGGAGGTTACTCTTTTGTAAGAGTGAGAACTTTACTCTTTTTTTTTAAAATTATTTTATTAATTAAAAAAACAATTACAGGAAAGAAACACAAACATTCTTAGTATATGCTCATTCCGTTCTACATATATAATAAGTAATTCACAATATCATCACATAGTTGCATATTCATCATCATGATCATTTCTTAGAACATTTGCATCAATTCAGAAAAATAAAAAGACAACAGAGAAATAAAAAGAAAACAGAAAAAAAACAAAATTTATACATACCATACCCCTTACTCCTCCCTTTCATTGATCACTAGCATTTCAATCTAAATTCATTTTAGCATTTGTTCCCCCTATTATTTATTTTTATTCCATATGTTCTACTCGTCTGTTGACAAGCTAGATAAAAGGAGCATCAGACACAAGGTTTTCACAATCACACAGTCACATTGTGAAAGCTATATCATTATACAATCATCATCAAAAAACATGGCTACTGGAACACAGCTCTACATTTTCAGGCAGTTCCCTCCAGCCTCTTCATTACATCTTGAACAACAAGGTGATATCTACTTAATGCGTAAGAATAACCTCCAGGATAACCTCTCAATTCTGTTTGGAATCTCTCAGCCAAGAGAACCTTTCTCTTTTGAAAGGTTCAGCCAGATACTGCAATTTGCCAGAGTATGCCAAGCCCCAACCAAGAGTGTTCCTGAAAACCCTAAGAACCATGGGTTCTATGTAAGACACTATAAATGTTTTACCCAGTAAGTTTATTTTTTCAGAAAATTAAAACCTCCAGATTGTCCCTATACCAGATAAGTCGTGAAACCCAGAGGCACCAGTCTCTGCAAATACATCAACCAGTTCCATTCTTCTATCCTACAATGTTGCTACTCCGTGACGGCATGAGGAAGTTAGAATGGCCACTGCCCAAATGCCCATGAAGACTGGGAGAAGGATCAAATGAGAGGGAGGAGGCGTAACTGAGAAGTTAGGATTGAACAAACGTTTATGACTACTGAATCATTATATTGATATTTCTTTTTAGTTGCTAGTGCATTGGAACAGCCAGAAGGAGATGACCTGAAATTGTTGAACTACAATCCAGTAGCCTTGATCCATGATATATAACCGTATAGCTTTTATCTCATTACCACATGATTGTAAAAACCCTGTGGTTGCTATCTCCTTTATTCAGTGCATGGTTTGATGAGTAATAAGGAAATACATGGGAAAAAACCAAAAACTAAAAAAGTAACAATAATAATGGGTAGAACATCCAGATAGAAGATCAATAACGAAACAAAAGACTTGAACAACCCTCTAAACCAACTACATCTAACAGCCATACACAGAACACTTCACCCAGCAACAAGGGAACGCGCATTCTTCCTGAGTACACATGGATCATTCTCTAGGACACACCGCATCTTAGGTCATAAAACAAGTCTCAACAAATTAAAAAATACTGAAATAATACAGGGTATCTTCTCCAATAACAAAGGAATGAGGTGAGAAAATAACAGGGAGAAAAGGAGAACTCACAAATATGTGTAAATTAAATTAGGTAATGTGTGCGTGTATAACCTGACAAGATGATTCTCTAATTCATTTGGAAGCAGAAAAGGCCAAGAATAGCCAAAATAATCCTGAAGAAAAAGAACATGTGGCACACGCAGGGAACCTTTAACACGGTACTAGGATGACAGTGGAGCAGGTGCAAGGATGGGGAAGCGTGCGGCAGAGGGGAGCAGAGAGCCCATGGAAACAGGATTTGTAATGGTCTTGGAATTGCACGATGACAATGTTTATGCCCATCTTTATGACACTTGGTAAGAACTATTTCCTCAACAAGGCACAACCACAAACCATAAAGGGAAAACATAAGGGATCTGACAGTAAAATGAAGAACTTTTGTTAATGAAAACATACCATTAAAAGAGTGAAAAGACAACTTACAAAATGAAGAAGATATTTGCATCAAACATAACTGACAAAGGGTTCATATTGAAAATAATCCTTTGCTCAATGAGCATAAAGACAAAACGATAGAAAAAAATGGGAAGGAAAAAAAAACTTCACAAATGGGCCTCAAGCAAATGCAAAGATGTCCAGTTCATCAGTTTTTAGGAAATACAAATTAGAATCATGAGATACCACTTCACAGCTCATCGTAACAGAACTATTAAAAGTCAGGTAAATGCCTGCAAAGATGTGAAGCGAAAGAACTGGGGCCCACCATGGGCACACACCCTGAGCTGGAGGTGGACGGAGGGTGCGGCAGCCCGGTTCTTGAGCACTCACCTGGAAGCCTCACACATGCCCCATGCAGCGTGGGTGAGAAGGCCGTGCTCAGGAACACGAGGGGAGGTGTGCGGCTGGGGAAGGAAGAACCGCAGCTGTGAGCATCGACATGTGCAAATTCCAAAACACGCTAAGTAAAGAAACAAGTGACAGCCAATGGCACAGGGACGAGGCCTTCTTCTCGCCTTTTTGATGAGAGCAAGTCAAAACCTGTAAAAGGAAACACTGTGCCGTGGGAGACTATGGCTGTCGGGAAGAAGCAGAGGAGTGAGGGTCTCATGTTATAAGATGCTGCAACCTCCAATGGGCAGCAGGGGGATTCGGTCAACACGGGGGCTCTGGGGGCAGCGTTCCACTTCTCGGCATGGGTGGGTGGGACATAGTTCATTTTGTTCATTTTTTAAGGAAATTTATTGTGGGAACATACAGAACACAAAACTTCCAGTTTTCAAACATACGGCATGGTGTTGATTCCACCCACAGAGCACTACCATCACTGCCACCCGAGAGCAAACCTCTGGACCCTGCAGCCACCTCCCCACTCCCCCTCCCTAGCCCCAGATCGCCCCTGCTCTATTCTCTGCCTCTAGCAATGGCTATATTTATATAGTGGGACCTAAGTGGAATCATACAACATATATGTGGAAATCATGCAATAATTGTCCTTTCGTGTCTACTTCTTTTGCACGGCATGTTTCCAAGGTTCATCCAGGCTGTTGCATGCCTCTGAATTTCCTCCCTTTTGATGGCTGAATGATATCCCACTGCCTGCAGAGCCCACATCTGGCCAACCCATTTATCTGCTGATGGACACTTAGGTTGCTTCCACCTTTCAACTATTGTGAATAATGCCATTTCAGTCTTATTCATTAAAGGGTACATGTATGTTTTCATAAAAAATATTCTGCTTTGAAAATGACAGCAATTTATAAAAGAACAGGAAAAAAAGCCAAATTCTGCTCAAAGTAACTTTATTTTTGTCTTTTCAAACATATCAGATCAGATATGCCATTTTCTAATCTCGAAACCAGCAAGACTAGAAAGAAAGTTAGCAACCATCAATACTCCCCAGTCACACAAGATTGTTTTAAAGAACAAAGTCAAAACTTTGCCTATTGAGAAGCAGGACTGCTTCCACTGCACTTAACTCCTCATGAGAATAACCAGGAATAAGTTACAGAGCATAATTGCTGCCTTTACTTCTTTTTTTTGCACCAATGAGCCACAACGGAAGTTAAAACCTAGATAACTCACTTAAATGATCCTAAATTTTCACTATCTAACCATCATTTATTTGCTTTTGATTTTTTTTTTCTTAAAACTCCTGGAGTAGGGGGTTGTTCCAGCTAAAAGGCTTCACGAAAACCAGAACCTTTAATGAGGGACTGCTTGAAGGTGACCTCCAATCGGGGAAGGATTATCGGGGTGCTCACACAACTGGAGTCACACAGCACCCCAAGAGCAGTCCCCAGGGCTGCCATTTTGAATGCCAGTGTGTGGCTGGCAAACGTCACTGACTCCTCCCAGGCTGGCAGCAGGGCAGAGCACCCACTCTTCTGGCCTGGGCCAGGGCTTTAAACTGGGAGTGGACCTTAGGCCACCCCAGGGAACTGGGGACATTTGTCAGGGGCAATGGTGATGGGCTTGTCACCTGCTCGGCCTCCTGCAGGCACCTCTCTGAGCATGACCCCTGCCAGGAGCTCTGGGCCCTGCGACACGTGGTGTCCCCAGTGTGGGGACAGGCATCGCAGCCCATGTTTAAAGGCGGCCAGGTTCACACTGGGGGCCGAGTGCTGAGGATGGAGATGGCCAGGCATGGTCTCATCTTCCTGTCCAGACTTTTTGTTCAAATGCCAATTATTAAACCATTCGATACCCGCAATCACCTCTAGTGACGTGGCCCCATAAAAAACCCTTTAAGCTGCCTTCTCATCTGCCTCGATGGACCACATGGTGAAAGAGGCAAGTTCATGTAAACTTCAAGCAATAGCTTGAATTTAATAAAAATTGCTATAAGAGGATTCAAAAAACAGATGATGCCCATTAAATGCTAACTGGCTACCTGAATCCATGGGATGCCCCGCTCCTTTGGGATCCTGCAGCATTTCCTAAAAGAGCATTCCGTAACAACCAAGCCATGGGTTTCCTCTCATTGCAAATGAAAGTTTCAACTGCATCTTCTGTATTTTAAACGTATTTTATCAGATTTACCAATATGCATAAAACTTAGACAACCATGTAACTAACATAACTTGGAAAGGATGGGATTTCGGAGGAAGGCCTTCAGGGAAAGAACTCCGGCGTGGCCCGCTTGCGTGCTCCAGCAGGCAGAGAGCACGCGCTTTTGGTTTAGAGGACACAAACAACAGGGCCACCATTTACAATCTTCTGGTGTAAAAGAACAAGGTGTTCAATAAATATGTAGAAATAAGTATGATGATAACAAAAACAGACATCTGGACTGTTTGTGCAGACATCAGACCCTGCACCCGGCCACCCACACTGGACTCTGAGGAGTGGCCACTGCAGGGGGTGGGGGAGCTCTCATTTGGTTTGGAAAATAACAGCATTTCTAGAGTGAATTTTTCACCTACAGAATGCCAGCTTCTCTCCATTCGTCCATATAGTTCTAACTATATTACCTACTTTGTATTGCTACAAAGTATCCATATTTTAAATTTAAAACAGTTAAACTTGCCAGTGCTTGACAAACAGGCCCTCTGCCTGCTCTCAGGACTGGAGCCCACCACCTGCATGAACAGGGCTCGCCTTGGGAACACTGCTGGACTGAAGCCAGAGCTGGGTCTGAGAGAACTGCCAGGCTCAGGGCCCTTCTCCTCACGGACACAGCCCCCCTCATGAAGTGGCACCCAGAGCAGGGCTGTAATGCACTGGAGCTGCAGTGCAGTGAGGACACAGCAGCAGCTGGTCCTGAATCACAGGAAGGGGGAACGAAGGCAGAGAGAACTGTGACCTTCCAAACCCTGATCACAAACAACTACAGAGTAAGTCCTGCAAAGCTGATCGGGGCGACCTGGCAGCTATCTCATGTCCGAAGGGAATGACTTCAGTGGAAACTACTCATATTATAATGTTCCTAAAATTACTGCAGAGAGCCACTAAATTGGGACTTTGAAAGCCTGCACTGTGGGCATGGTTAAAATCTGCAAAGCCAATGCCCCCAACTCAACGTGTGCTGTTGGCTGAGAATGAGCTCTGCAAAATGCCATCCAAGGATTTACATACAACTTAAACTGCCAAAGATGTACACAAAATTGTTGACAAAAGATATTTTTTCTAAAATCCAGATTTAACTATCAAAAATAAATTTCTAAATTTGAATGTATACATCAACATAATTGGTCTGCAGTAATTGTCTTAAATAATTTTCACGCTTCCCCAAGCGTGGTGAGAAGGTGGACAACGGGCAGTGATGTCTCAGCTGAGTGGCTCCTGCTTAGGATTCTCCTCGATTCCTCGAGCAAAGAGTTGAACCAACTGGCAGTGGACCCTGTGGAGACAAATGGCCGCATGGTGAGACCTGTGTGTCCCTCCACTGACCGCCACCACGAGCCCACGCCTGATCAAGGTCGGGGGCACAGGCTTGTCCGCCATGGAGGAGTCGGGGCCACTTGGGGGCTGCCCTGGGAGAGCAAAGGAGATCCATGGCCAAGTGGAGAAGTCCAGGGATGTGAGTCAGCCCAGGGCCAATTCCAACACCCCCAGTGGCTGTAGAGGACCCGTGTGGCTTTGTTTCCTCGGCAGCAAGAAAATCCGAGGCTGCGGGGCGTGGAGAGGATTCGGCACAGGGCCACTCCCTACATGTCAGGTGTGAGCACATGGAGTCCACAGACGCAAGCAGAGCCTTCAGCGGGCCTAGACAACAACCAGAGCCGGTGGCGGAGCAGGTGGCCAGACCCCAGGGGGGACCCGCCCGGGTGGCTGAGAGAGGCTAAGGACCCGTCCGGGGTCTGACCTTCTACAGCAACCAGCTGTGGGATGTAAACCCAGAGGGGCCCAGAGGTCACAGGGGCCCTTGAGTCCTGCGCACAGAGCCTCCACCTTGCGTTCATGACAGCAAATCCATGAGAAACGGTCTAGTAATAGAACACCCACAATTATGACATTCCCTGGCCAAGGTACTGCACCAATATGTAGGAAATATTTCATAAAAGAATATCCTCCCAATTTTCACAGCACCCTATTTTGTTAGCAAATATGAAAGCCAGCATAACAGATAACCCCATTTCCTTAGGCTGTGAAACGAGTGGATAGAAACCCAGTCCCCCCTGTATCCGAGACACTCACTGGTGCTGCTGGGCCCTCTGACCACCTGCCTCCTCAGATGGTGCCGGGCAGCCACTGTGCTGGCCCAAGCTCCCTTGCCCCCACCTCTGCGTGAGCCATCTTGTAGCTGACGGCAGAGCCCTCTTCAAGCCGCAGCTGGGACGAGCACCTGGTGGCTGAACAGATCACTTCCAGGGGGGGTCACGAGCCCGCTGTCCTAGGCTCCGTGGCTGGCCCATCTGAGGGGACGCCCTGCACCCACCTCTGGGGGTGCGCACAGGCCATGAACTCACTTTCTCGCCAGCTTCCTCACCTAATCCACACCCTGAGGCATTGCCAGTGAGATTCCATTTCATTAAAGTGCACCGAGACCATAAGATATCTGCAAAGTAACCAGGCTGGGGTCCTTCTAGAATTTTCTAACTGTCCCCACAATTTTGCATGATTTTCCACACCTAATTCAACAGCCTTTTAAAAACCAACTTACTTGTAACCTGTCTTTCCCAATCAGTGACCTTAGATTCTAGTAGAAGACAATTTTCCTAGAACCTATATTTCACCTGGCTATGTAGTATGGTCCCTTGTTTTACTAAATTCCAACACCAAATGCATGGGACCCCGCCAGGCTGGGAAGGACACTGCCCCTCAGGCTCAGCCCAGCCTGCTTGGAGGACTGGACTTGGGCAGGAAGCTGCAGGCCGGGCCGGGTGGGTTCTGCTCCACCCCGCCCCCCAGGAGCTGGCCAACACTGGCTTTAGCGCCCACCCAGCGAGCTGGTGAGGAGCTTCTCCTGGGCTGCTGCACCCAGGCACGAGGGGGGACCTCTGCAGGTGCCCCTGCCTGCCGCACTCAGCTCCCTGGGCTTCCCTGGCCAGCGCGGCCTCCACAAGCCGGGCACCCTGCTGCCCTCCCTGCCCATCTCCCAGCTAACCTCAGGGTGTGCCTCCCGGTCCCGGGGCCCGCAGGCCCCCTCCCTGCATTCAGCCCTGGGTCTGCCCCTGGGGATGGGGCTCCGTGAGGGCCAGGATGGCCTCCTGCGGGGCTCATGGAGCCCAGGACTTAGCCAGGGTCATGTGTTTGAGTCAGTTAGGAGGAGAGAATGCCAGGGCGGAGAGGCCAGTACTGACAACGGGCAGAGGAGTCAAGTCAGAGAGGCTTCCGCGGCAACGACAGCTTTCTGCAGGACCACATGCCCCACTAGCATCTCCCGCAAACCAGGAGGCCGTCACCTCATCCGACCAGGAGACGGGTGCGCTCGTGGACGTGGCCTGGTGTGCCACCCACCTGACCTCGATGGCACTGCTGCTGAGCACCTCCCCGTCACAGTTCCAGGAGCTGCTGGGCATGGAGCAGCAGCAGGGTGGCCGGTCGCTGCAGATCTGCCCAAGCCGCTTCTTTCCGCCATCCTGGAGGTCACTGTCCTCATCTTCCAGGGACTTTGATGTGAACTGGAATCTCTTCACGCGATAAACTTCAACAAAAGTGAAGTCGAACTGCCAGGAGACAGCAAAAGGGAACATTAGGTGCTTTAGGACACTGTCCAGGAGGGTGGAGGGGGGATGTCCCAAGGGCCAGCCGCTCAGTCCTCACAGGATGCTGTCTCCACCTTGCCTCCTGGGGAATGCGCCATCCACAAAGTGCCTCTGAGCTACTTCCTGCTGACTTACCAATTAGGAAGCAAAGCGCCTAACCTCCCAGGCATGTATCTAAATGGCTTTTAATACTTTTTGAACCCACAACTCATCTACAAACAACTTTTTAAAGAAGTCTGGTAGCTAATTCACAGAGATTTGTAGCATTTCCTGCTATTGTTTCAAAATGCTATTTAAAGATAATATTGCACTAGATCTTACATCTAATTTAAATTAAAAAATAAAATTAACCAGCTCTCTTGGTGTTATTAGACTGAAAAAAATTCTTCCTTTACATTAATGACAACAGCGCCTGGGGCTCTGGAAGGGCTTGTGGAAGTGCCTGAGCAGAACACATGCCTGGGAGCCTGAAGGCTTTATTTTATTTTATCTTAAAGTTTTTAGATTTAATTTATACACACACACACACACACACATTTTAAACATTCTCAAGTTCACAATTCATTGACATCAATTACATTCACAACTAAAGATTTAATTTCAACTGTCCTTCGAGAACAATATAAAGTTTCACTGAATCAATTTGTTTGGCTTTTAAATAAGAAAAGAGAAACAACAGAGAGAGCAATGCATACATTCACACCTTATAGTTTCTGTGCTCAAAGATGTATAATTTACATTAAATTTTACAAGGAGAGACCATGACCAAGAGTTCAAAACCAGTGAAATGGAAAAAAACAAAACCCAACAGAAAGCCCTGCTCTCCTCCCACTCTGTGCAGGCCAGGGCCCCTCATGGGCAGTCAGGATGGGCTGCATGTGGGCCCTGGCCCCAGTGGCCACGGGAAGGACACCCATTTACCTGGTCACACTGGTTGGTATGCCTGACGAGAAACCTCAGGAAATTGAACCTGGAGCACTTCCGGATGAGGACGAGGTCCGAGGAGCCATCCCCCAGGTGTGCAGCTGGGGACAGGCCCTGGGGACTCCGGGGGCAGGCACAGGACATGTTGGTGGCATTGATGGCCAGGAACTTCCCGCAGACCACCTTCCATTCCTCCACCTCCTCTGCAGGGAAGAGAAGCCACGGGGAGTGGGCACCAGTGCCCAGGCAGCAGGCTCGGACCCCACGCCCTAAAGGAGCAGCTAAGCCTCTCGGGGCTTCCTGCGGACTGCTACGTATTGAGGACAAACTATCTGCCATCCACCTGCAGAGGTTCTGCGCTCCCTCGGAGTCCCCCGAGGCCAGCCCTTCCCTGCCCGTCTCACAGCATGACTGCTGGGCAGTGATGGACAACAGGGGCCAACACAAGGGCCTGCGGGCCAAGCCTGGCCTGCTGCCTGCTTCAGGAGGCCTGTGGGCTAAGAGTGTTTTTCACACTTTTAGGTGGCTGAGAAATAGCAAAGGAAGAAGAATTTGTGATGTGAAAGTTATATGAGATTTAAACGGCGAGGCCTATGCATGAAGGTTTTATCGGCACATGCCCTGTCCCCTTCGTGTGTTCTCTGGCTGCTGTTGTGCTGCACGGACAGGGCTGCGGGGCTGGGGGGAGGGGCGGCTGCCAACCCGGCCTAGAGCAGGGCGGAGGAGCCCTCGACACACGCCACGACCACAAATCAAAGGACTGTGGAGCCCCGGGAAGTTTTCACATCCAGTATCCCTGGAGGTCTGTGTGGGGCTAACGAACTCAGATGGCAGCACAACAGAGAAAAAAGAAAAGGACAGCAAGAAGAGGCAGTGCACAGAAAAACTGCAGACGTTTTAACATTCTAAACCATCCCATTAGAGTATTGAGTCTGCTTTAAAGAAATTACCAGAGTTGTCTAAGCCGTATAATGATTTTTTCTGCTCTTCCTCCAGCTGTTGCTTGCTTTGCCTGCAAACAAAGCACCTGAAAGACAAGAGCAGGAGATAACCTTCCCTCTAGTACGTATATTTAACAATGAAACACATACACTTAGCACATGTAAAAACACTTTCTTTTCATATAACAAAAAGCTCAACTGCAAAGGCTTCACTGAAAGTTTTTTCTGCTTATTAATTTGAATTCTCAAAAGTAAATCTACTTTTATCCACATGTTCTTTAAAATGTGTAAACATTATAGAAAGTAAAAAGCATGACATGAGGACACTTGTGCTGTCACAGTGGAGTCATTTCTGCGTTGCCTTGTGGAGGCATGGCACTAACTGGACCCGAGGACCAGGGGACCGAGCTCCACCGATGCATTCCCTGGAATAAGAACTACTTTACTTTCAGATAACAAGGCGATGGCTAGCAGAAAAGAAGCTCAGCCCAGTTACCAGGAGTCAGCCATCCATCTGGAACACATCTGTGGCCTTGGGTACCACTGGAGTCACACTGCCAAACAGGACATGTGCATTTCCCTGGAAAAATCAGCCCCTCAATCACTGACTTCAGGGATGCAATGGATAAAGTAGCATCTGCCTCTGGATATTCTCATTTTACGGTTGCAAATTCTTCATGAAAAGAAGGATGGAACTCAGGGGATTGCTGGTCTTAAGAGTGAATGGCTTCCAACTCTGCAAGTAAAATCTTTGCCCTCCCCACTACATGGGACATGACAACCAGGGGTGAAAGTCTCCCTGCCAACGTGGGACATGACTCCCAGGGATGAGCCTGGTCCTCACACTGTGAAATTGATGATGCCTTCCTGACCAAAAGGGGGAAAAATGTAACAACATAAGGTATCAGTGGCTGAGAGAGTCCAAATAGAGTCGAGAGGCTACTCTGGAGGTCACTCTTATGCAAGCTTCAGTTAGGCATTGCTACCTATCATAACTTGCCAACCCCCTACCAAAACCATTCCAGCCAATCCTAAAGAACACCTACAACCTCCAGATGGGTCCCTGGACCAGATAAGTCCTGAAATCTAGAGGGCCCAGCCTCTCCAAAACATCAGCTAGGTCCATCCCTCGACCCCATATTATTGACACACCTTTCCAACAAGAAAAAGATAGAATGAGCATAGCCCAAGTGCCCCTAAAGACTAGGAGAAAGATCAAAGGAGAAGGTGGAGTTTTAACAGAGAAGATAGGATTTAACAAATGAGTCCGAGTACTGAATCATTATATTGACATTTCCTTTAGTCTCCAGTGTCTTTGAGCAGCTAGAAAGAAAAAATCTGAAACTGTGGAACTGTAACCCAAACCAAATTCTGAAATCTGTTCTGAAACTGTTACAGTGGACCTCGAAAGTTATTATTGCTTTTTGTATACATGTTATTTTTCACAGTTTAAAAAAAAAAAAAAAAAACAGAGAGAGAGAGTGAATGGCATAAAAGGAAAGGAAGATCTGGAGTTTCTTTCAAAAATTCAATTCACCTCCACATCCTCAGGCACACAGAGCCTGAGAGAGAGAAAGTCTAGTCACTTAGGCGGCCCCATTGCCACAGAACAGCAAAGTCCAAATTTATACCTGGCCTTGCTTTAAACTTACCACTGACTATACTGGGGGGTGAGGATGCACTAGGTAAAAAATTACTTTTGTTAATTCATATGGATATAATACATGTAAATAAACCAAGAGAATGGATGGCACTGAGTGCCCCACTTAAGGGAGATGAAAGCTCTCGCAGGTGCCAGCGTTTCGTTATCGTGTCAGGTAGAGACCACGAACCTGGGGCGGTACTTGTGCCTGTTGCCTGGGTGGAGCCGCAGCCCAACTGGAAGCCCCCACCACCTCTAATCCCACTGCATCAGGGCGGCCACCTGGGGTGCCCACCTGCCCCCGCTCCCATCTCCTGCATCTCGTCAGGGGCTTCTCCCTACCCTGAGAGGGAAACTCCTCTCACCCCCCCAGGCCCTGGGGCAGCTGCCCTGGCCCTGCCCGCTCAGCCCCACCACATGGGCCAGGGAGCCCAGGAGCCAGCATTCAGAGGCCCCCACGCTCCTGCTGTCTCACTCCCTTTCCATGGATGCTCAGGGTGGGCTCTGACTTGGACTTTCCAAGCTCCAGGGGCTTCCAGACTACAGATCCTGGCATGTGGGGCTCCAGCGGGCAAAGGTCAACCCCGTCCATCTCCTGCTGGGGACACTGTCCCTCCAGCCAGGCTTCCCCTGCAGGCCCCAAGCAGTATCAGCCCATGTACAGTTGTAAGTGGTTTTGTCTTTCCTTCCTCATATGCATTTGATGTCTGTCAGATGCCACAATGGGGACCCCTCCCCAGGAACTGGTGACAAGGCTTATCATACCCCACTGGAATGCGAGACATGTGAGCTGGCCACACCACGCCACGCCCTGCCTGTGGGCCCCTGCACAGAGCAGCACGGCAGCTGCACCGTCCATGTGCCAGGGCGGTGGCAAGATGCACCCCCTCCTTCCAGATGTCCAAATCAGACATGGGCGTCATCTACTTCCAGGGGAAAATGCCCCTACACTCACTCCGCCCCAAACGCCAGGTCCCTGGTGATAGAGGTACACCCACAAAGGGGCTTACCCTGCCCGGCAGGGCTTCCTGTCCCTCGGAGACCCCACTGTGTGCTGGGCTGGCAGGAACGACACCGTCCCTTCATAGCAGTGGTGCGAAAGGAAGGTCTTGACACCTGGGAACAGAGCCGAGGGAGAGAAAACCCCACAAAGGTCATTTTTTGGTAAAGAGAGTATGATATTAGCTTCAGAAACATCAATGAGAATAAATCTAAGATGCTTTCTTATGCCAAAAGGCCTGCAGGAGAGCCCACTTCCCGTGCTCAGAGGTGATGGTCATAGCCACAGGCTGGCCCCAGAAGGGGCCACGCAAGGCCCGGGGCACAGGCTGCTTTTGACCCTGGCAAAGCAGCCCTAGGGCCCCTTCGCTGACCTAGATGTGGTGGCCCGGGACACCTGTGCTGCTTTGGAGGACGCACTCAGAAGGGTCATCACCTGCCCCTTCAAGGCTGCGATGCGAGCAGGGGCCCTCAGCAGGCTGGGGCGCTGTCCGTGGTGCTGGTCACCCTGAGCTGGCCTGGCCTGAACCGCCCTGCAGCCACTCCGATCTGCCTGCCATGCACCTGCCCCACATATGGAGAGAGCCACCGAGGACATCGAGGAGTGGGAGTGGGTGGGGACCTGGGGGACCAGACTGTGTCCCGAGAGGGTAATGGTGACATGCAGGTTCTACCTATGGGAACTGCAGGGCGGCCTCCTGGGCCGCAAGACAGCCGGGCCAGCCCAGCAATAGCGCCAGAGGACAGGGGGCCCTCGGCCACAGGGAACCTACCCTAACCCCAGCCCACAACTTTGACAGCTGGGGTGACACGGGTGGCCCCACTGCTGGTGAAGGGAGCAGCTGATCCCAGGCCAGACCCCCAGGCAGGACCTGCTCCTGCTGCCTCACCTAACACCGCACCGTGTGCTCAGCTGGGTGCTGTCACACGGATATGTCCGAGGGCCTGGCACCACCTCTCTCTTGCTCCTCCCGCACTACCCAAGAGCATGCTGAGGGGGCAGGGCCTGGGAGGGGGCAGGGCCTGGGAGAGGGCAGGACCTGGGAGGGGGCAGGGCCTGGGAGGGGGCAGGGCCTGGGAGAGGGCAGGACCTGGGAGGGGGCCGGCCCCAGAGAGCAGCTTCCCTCAGGATCCTCTGCAGAGTTGGGGTGGGGGACGTGGCGGTGATGTGACAGCTGTCTTATCGCTCAACTTCAACCTCTAAAGGTGTTTCTTCCTGAATTGTTACCTGCCATTAGAAGGGACCACCTAAACCTCCATTTCGCATGCACCTCACCCACCTGCCGACTCCACTCCACTTGCAAACTGCCAGCTGCCTCCAAGACAAGCAGGTGCTCTCCTACCTGTGGGGGTTTACCCATACCACTGGACTCAAATCCCAGGGAACTGAGGCTGCCACAGAGCTCCCTGTGGGGGAGAAGACCCAGAAGACACACTCCGGCCCCCTAAACTTCCTGATGGGGACAGACCTGGGGCAGCCAATCAAGGGGGTGTGCAACAGTTCAGGAAAGAGAAGTGCTGTGGACACTGAGAGCACAAGGGGTGGAGACCACTGGTTGGGGAGCAAGGGAAGGGGACCCCTGGGAAAAGGCCCTCCAGAGGGGCTTGGTGAGTGGAGCCTCATTTGACTCGACAACGTCCTATACTCGGGAAAATGGTGTTGATGATTTACTGAAATTCTTGTGGCTTTTCTAATAATCTCCTCATTATTCCCTTTCCTAAATAAAGTTTTGAAAAATATGTAACTTTGGCATATTTAATGTTTTAAAGTCATAGTATAGCTTTTCATTTAATGAGATCCCTTTAAGTTAAGTAAAGCTTACCAAGTTACCTACTGTGGTAGTTAGATTCAGGTGTAAACTTGGCCAGGTGAAGGTGCCTAGATCTATTGCTGTGGACATGAGCCAGTGGTGTGTGAACCTCATCTGTTGCTGATTATATCTGCGGTCAGCTAGGAGGCATGCCTGCTGCAATGAATGATGTTTGATTTAATTGGCTGGTGCTTAAATGAGAGAGCTCAACATAGCACAGCCCAAGCAGCTCAGCATACCTCATCTCAGCACTCGCGGCTCAGCCCAAGCCTTGGGAGATGCAGAAAGAAATCACCCCGGGGAAAGTTGTTGGAACCCAGAGGCCTGGAGAGAAGGCCAAGAGAGATCACCCTGAGCCTTCTCACATAAGAAAGAACCTCAGTTGAAAGTTAGCTGCCTTTCCTCTGAAGAGCTAATGAAATAAATCCCCTTTTATTAAAAGCCAATTCATCTCTGGTATATTGCATTCAGGCAGCTAGCAAACTAGAATACCTACTATTCCTTTTTCCCCCAAGAAAAGGGTTAGATTTTAGTATTTGGAACTTATTTAATCCAGATTTACCCAAAAGCAAACTATAAAGTGCATTGGTCAGATACATGATATCATTAAATAAACCAATAAATTCATCTGAACAACGAAAGTGCTAAACCTTAAATTCCACGTTTTAAATCTTCATTCCTTTTCTGCATTAAAAAGCTGAAAAGACATTACGTAACCTCCTGAAACATGTAGCCTAATTTTTGTTCCCCATAATCTGGACCTGATTTCCATGGGCCATCAAAGAAGATGAGCGCAGGGCAGTGGCCCATGGCATCCCCAGGGGGCTTGTAAGAAAGGTACGCTCTCAGGGCTGCCCCAGGTGAGGGTTGGGGCCTGGCAGTTCCCTAGGTGGTCCTGATGCTCCCCGAAGCTTGAGAACCACTGACTCAGCGGATGGTTAGGGCAAGATGCTGGACAGGTAACTCAACCTCCTCAGGCCTCGATTTCCTCGGATAAAAGCGGGGGGCCGACCTGATACATCCCAGAGTGATTTTGAACAGTGAATAAAAGTATTTGCAAAGTTCCTCTGGGGAATGGTGAGAAAGGGGGAAAATTCAACCTCCCCAAGTTGAATTCTTCATATTCTCACAAGCAGTGCAGACAACCAAAGCTACAGGCTGAGCCCCCAATCTTGGGGTTTGTCCATATGAAATTTAACCCCACAAAGGATAGGTCACGCCTACTTAAAATAAGAGTCACCCCTAAGAGAACCTCTTTTGTTGCTCAGATGTGGCCTCTCTCTCCAGCCAACACAACAAGCAAACTCACCACCCTCCCTCTGTCTATGTGGGACATGACTCCCAGGGGTGTGGACCTTCCTGGCAACGTGGGACAGAAATCCTAGAATGAGCTGAGACTCAGCATGAAGGGATTGAGAAAACCTTCTCGACCAAAGCGGGGAGAGTGAAATGAGACAAAATAAAGTGTCAATGGCTGAGAGATTCCAAACAGAGTCAAGAGGTTATCCTGGAGGTTATTCTTACACATTAAATAGATATTACCTTTTTAGTTAAGGTGTAATGGAGAGGCTGGAGGGAATTGCATGAAAGTGTAGAGCTGTGTTCCAGTAGCCATGTTTCTTGATGATGATTGTATAATGATATAGCTTTCACAATGTGACTGCGTGATTGTGAAAACCTTGTGTCTGATGCTCCTTTTATCTACCTTATCAACAGATGAGTAAAATAT
>PVIY010020245.1:0-44403 GCA_004026745.1 Myrmecophaga tridactyla | reverse complement strand
TTTTTTTTTTTTTTTTTACTGATGACTTTTGTTTTTATTTGAGATGATGGGGAAATATTTATTGAGTTTATAATCAAGGCTCAATGAAAAGAGAATACACCTTCAAAAAATACTTACAACTGACTACTATAGATCAAGGGGTGAAAAGCTAGCCTGCCAACTTTTTTTTTCTTTTTTTAACTTTTTTTTATTGTATAGTATAACATATATACGAAGCAAAGAAATAAAATAGCAATAGTTTTCAAAGCACTCTTCAACAAGTAGTTACAGGACAGATCCCAGAGTTTGTCATGGCTATCATATGATCCTCTCATATTTTTCCTTCTAGCTGCTCCAGAATATAGGAGGCTAGAGGGTATAAATACTTTTTTATCATCACAATCAACTTTCTTTTTCTTCTGTTTTTGTGAACAATAACATATATACAAAAAAAGCTATACATTTCCAAGCACAGCACCCCAATTAGTTGTACAATATATTTCAGACTTCGACATGGGTTACAATTTCACAGTATTAGGTTTTTACTACTAACTTCTCTAAAATACTGGAAACTAAAAGAGATATCAATTTAATGATTCAGCATTCATATTCATTTGTTAAGTCCTATCTTCTATGTATAATTCCACCATCACCTTCGATCTTTCCATACCTCTCTTTAGGGTTGTTTGGGCTATGGCAGTTCTAAAATTTTGCTATTGGGAGGGTCTGTCACTAATATGGGGTAGGGAGATTAAATCCTGAAACCTAGCCCAACCTCTCCAGAAGCTAGTTCCATCTCCCTACCTAGCTAGCTTCTGGAGAGGCTGGGCTAGGTTTCAGGATTTATCTGGACCAGGGACCCATCAGGAGGTTGTAGGTTTCTGGAAAATAACTCTAGTGCCTGGAAGGAACCCTTGTGGAATCTTATATATTGCCCTAGGTGTTCTTTAGGATTGGCTGGAATGATCCTGGTTGGGGGTTGGCAGGTTATGATAGGTAGCAAGGTCTACCTGAAGCTTGTGTAACAGCAACCTCCAGAGTAGCCTCTCGACTCTATTTGAACTCTCTCTGCCACTGATACTTTATTAATTACACTTCTTTCTCCCCATTTGGTCAGGATATAATTGTTGATCCCACAGTACCAGGGCTGGATTCATCCCTGGGAGTCCTCTCCTACGTCACCAGGGAGACTTTCACCTCTGGATGTCACGTCCCAAATAAGGGGGAGGGCAATTATTTCACTTGCAGAGTTGGGTTAGAGAGACTGAGGCCATATCTGAGCAACAACAGAGGTCCTCCAGAAGTAACTCTTCGACATGCCTATAGGTAGTCTAAGCTCCTCCACTACCTACATATGTTTCACAAGAGTAAGCCTCATGATCAAGGGCATGGCCTACTGATTTGGGTGTCCCTAAAGTTTGACACAGTATCAGGGGATTCCCTGATGGTAAGGTTAATAGTTCCATATTCTTTCTCCCCTCCCTCAGGGGACTTTGCCAATACTTTCTTATTATCTGCTTAGTGTATTCAAGGATGCTAATAATCTATACGGGATTAAAGGCCCTCTTTCTTATTCTGTGCTTTCTGTGTTTCAGTTGTTCAAATGAGCTATACAGATAGGTTGAATTAGATTATGCACTACAGAAAATGTCAGTTCCAGATCAAATGAACCTTTCTTCCATTGGTCTCAGAGAGTATGTGTGATTCTAAAATATAGACACTGCTTCCTTACCCTCATATTCTGAACTGCTTTAACCCCAACCTGTTCGGTTATTGCCTATTTTTCAGTTGGGTTGTCTGTTGTAGGAGACAATGCCTTCACAATGACTACGTTTTATTTTGATAACATCCTTTTGAGACCTCAGGCCCCAGATTATACTCCTCACCTTTTACTGAGAAGAAAAATGACAGGCAGGGCATAGAGAATCCATGACTTCGTGGCACCCTGTTCTTTCCCTCCATGTCCTTTGTCACATTTAGAATGATACTATTTGGGCTTTAGCCTTTTTCTTTTTTGACCTGTTTGTTTTTATTTTAATTTCTCAAACAAGAAGTACTCTCATTCCAAAGGCAGGTGCACCTGAAGGGTGCGTGTTGTTTTTAACAGCATCCGGGACTGTTCTGTTGAATTTTAAAATGAAAAAATATATATTTTTCTTCTTTTGACAAATAATGTACATGGGGATTAGGTATGATTGGATGTATTTCTAAACTGTCCAGGCAGAGATGAGTTCGTATGGTTCCGGCAGAACCGGACTCATTCAGGGAGAGCTTGGTGATGACAGCAGGGTGGGGGGGGGCGGAGAGGACATGCCGTTGGGGCCCGGTTTGGGCGTTTAGCCTTTTCAGTGGCTGCCTCTTTCACTTGCAGATGATGCGTTCCAGGACAGCAGCGATCAGGCCTGGGTGTTCACATTGTTTCGGGAGTGCCTGGGGCATTGCTGGTGCATAGTAGGTGCTCAGCAGGAATCTTTTCTGTAGCCAGCACTGGGGAAATTCCCAGGGAGCAGAATGGGGAATTCCTGGGATCACGGAGAGATTCCCACGGGTTAAGAAAGTCTTAGCTTTCTACCTGGCATATTTCGAAGTAAGTGATTTCTTCAGAGAGAGGAGCTTTCCTGAAGCAGAAACAAGTAATAGAGGAGCGTTTTGGGGGACCCGTGGTGGGGGCCCTCAGGGAGGGTGGGATGAAACAGTGGGCACACCCCCACCCACCCCATTTGGTATCAGTCCCTGGGAACCCACTCTGTCGCCAGTATTTTTTGATTATCTGATTATTATACTCTAGGATTTTTCCAGGCATTACAATAATCTATACAGGATTAAAGGACCTCTTTCTTATTCTGGGCTCCCTGTGTTTCAGTTGTTCAAATGAGCTATACAGATAGGTTGAATTAGATTTCTGTAGATGCACTACAGAAAATTTCAGTTCCAGTTCAAATAAATCTTTCTTCCATTGGTCTCAAAGAATATGTGTGGTTCTAAAATATAGCCACTGTCTTTCTTACCCCTATGTTCTGAATTACTTTAACCCCAACCTGTTCGGCTTCGCTCTTATCTCTAAATATATATAAAACAGCCTCTCAAAATCCAGAAATAATAATCACAAGTCCGGACTTAATGTGTCTCCTCTAAAAGACCTAGGCCCCCGTTTTCTTTTATTTTCTAAAGGTGACTGTGTTAGTTAGATTCAGTTGTCAACTTGGCCAGGTGAGCATACCTAGTCTTGTTGCTGCGGACATAAGCCAATGGTACGTGAACCTCATCTGTTGCTAATTACATCTGCAGTCGGCTAGGAGGCGTGTCTTCTGCAATGAGTGACGTTTGGCTTAATTGGCTGGTGCTTAAATGAGAGAACGCAACATAGCACAGCCTAAGCAGCTGGGCATTCCTCATCTCAGCACTTGCAGCTCAGCCCAGGCCTTTTGGAGATGGAGAAAGAAGTCACTCCGGGGAAAGTTGTTGGAACCCAGGGGCCTGGAGAGAAGACCAGCAGAGACCATCCTGTGCCTTCCATGTAAGAAAGAACCTCAGTGGAAAGTTAGCTGCCTTTCCTCTGAAGAACCAACAAAATAAATCCCCTTTTATTAAAAGCCAATCTGTCTCTGGTGTGTTGCATTCCGGCAGCTAGCAAACTAGAACAGTGACCATACCCTGTTTTTTTGTTTCTGCCTTATTTTGTCTCACCAAATATCCCACATGTTCATTCACATTGCTACATGCCTCATGACGATGTTCCCTTTTGTACCAGCACAGCCTGCATTCATGAGTATATACCATCGTTCGCCAATCTACTTCTCCGTCAGTGCTTCCTTCAATCACCTGCATTCATCGGGCATCATGGAGAGGGCCCAAAGTCCATCAATATTCTCAATTTTGGATAATTCCGTTGTTCCCAAGTGAAAGAAAACCAATAAACACACCCTCACCAAATAGGAGATCTAAACCTCCTCTTAACTCTTGTCCCTCACCCCATTATTTACCTCTGCTGTTGCTGTGGTATTGCTGATGGTTTCCTTTTGAACATAGCTCATAGCATGCAATGGCAGTTTTCCCCCTGTACCCTGGACTTAAACACTCTTTATATAAGGATCATATTTTTGAAGTAATTCTTACAAGAATTCATTCATGTTTCTAGTGTGAGTCAGTGGGATATGTAGGTCTATACAACCCCTTTCAATCTTGTAATAATCAATGTGGTAATATTACTTCTAGACCCACTAGAGAATCACCTTCTCTCCTTTCTATTCCCTTACATTGGAGTTCAACTTCATTACTAATGGTTCACCCGTCTCTAGCATCTATGTATCTCTAAGTCCCCTCTGTTCTATATTGTAAGTCTCTGATTATACCTTTATGCCAGTCATAAAAGTGGAATCATACAGTATCTGTCCTTTTGTGTCTGGCTAATTTCACTCAGGATTATGTCCTCAAGGCTCATCCATCTTGTCATGTGCTTCAGGACGTCATTTTGTCTTACCGCCGCATAATATTCCATCGTATGTATATACCACATTTTGTTGATCTACTCATCTGTTGATGGGCATTTGGTTTGTTTCCATCTTTTGGCGATTGTGAATAATGCTGCTATGAACATCGGTGTGCAAATGTCTGTTTGTGTTGTTGCTTTCAGCTCTTCTGGGTATATACCAAGTAGTGCTATTGCTGGGTCATAGGGCAGCTCGATATTTAATTTCCTAAAGAACTGCCAAACAGTCTTCCATAGTGGCTGCACCATTATACATTCCCACCAGCAGTGCATAAATGTCCCAGTTTCTCCACATCCTCTCTAACATTTATAGTTTCATGAGGGAACCATTGATTTTTAACTTAGGTTGGATGTGTGAATAAAACCGTTTAAAGTGAACAGACAGATAAAAGTTCTGGAGCAAACATGGAGAGAGAGATATACCTACTCACTGTTGGTAAAGAAGCAGAGTGGTGCAGCCCCTCTGGAGGGCACTCTGGTGGCTCCGCAGGAGGCTAGGGGTGGGGTTGCCATATGATCCTGCTACCCCATAGTTAGGTGTATACTTGGAGGAACTGAGAGTGGGGACGGGAATGGGTATTTGCACACTGGTGTTCAAGGCAGCAGTTTTGGTTTGCAATGGATGGAGGTGGCCAAGTGTGCATCAATTAAGGAATGAAAGGCGGAACTGTGGTACATACATACAATGAACTATTGAGCAGATGTGAAAAGAATTAAGTTGTGGGGCATGCAACTAGGTGAATGAAACTTGAGGACAGTATGTTGAATGAAATAAGACAGAAAAGAAAAGACGAATTTTATAACACCTCATTAACATGGACTAACTATAATGTGCAAACTCTGAGGATTGAATTTGAGACCATGGGTTGTCAGGGGAAGACCCAACGTAAAGGTTCCTAGATTGTAAGGTCTTACAGCAGTCACATCTATTCTTAGTTGTAACTGTTACTTCTTAAGTCTAAAATGCTGAGCTCTTTGTGTATAACCTGGCTGCCATGATCAGGTTCATGTGTCAACTTGGCTAGGTGGTGGTGTCCGTTTGGTTGGTTGGGCAAGTGCTGACCTGTCTGTTGCTATGAGGACATTTCATAGAATTAAATCGTGATCATGTCGGCTGCATCCACAGCTGATTGCATTTGTAATCAGCCAAGGGGAGTGTCTTCTGCAATGAGTGATGTTTAATCTAATCAATGGAAGGCTTTTAAGGAGGATTCAGAAGAGACACTCTGTCTTTGCTCTTCCTGCTTTGGCCAGCGAGCCTCTCCTGTGGAGTTTGTCCAGACCCTCCATCGGAGGCTGCAGCCTGCCTTATGGATTTTGGACTCTATGTTCCCATGGTTACATGAGACCCTTTTATAAATTTTACATTTACGGATATTTCCTGTTGATTCTGTTTCTCTAGAGAACCTTAACTAGTACAAAAGGGGGAAGAGGGAAATGAGACAAAATAAAGTTTCAGTGTCTGAGAGATTTTAAACAGAGTCAAGAGGTTATTCTGGAGGTTACTCGTATGCATTATATAGATATCCCTTTATAGTTTGTGGAGTATTGGAGTGTCTGAGGGAAGTACCTGGAACTATTAAACTATATTCCAGTAGACTTGTTTCTTGAAGATGATTGTATAACTTTATAGCTTTTACAATGTGACCCTGTGATTGTGAAAACTTTGTGGCAGAAGCTCCTTTTATCTAGGGTATGGACAGATGAGTAAAAATTAAGGACAAAAAATACACAATGGTGGGGGGGAGATACGGGGCAAAAAAATAATTGGGTAGATTGCAATACTAGTGGTCAATGAGAGGGAGGGATAAGGGGCATGAGTTGTATAGGGTTTTTCTTTTTATTTCTTTTTCTGGGGTAATGCAAATGTTCTAAAAATGATCATAATGATAAAATACACAGCTATGTGTTGATATTGTGAGCCATTGATTGTATACTTCTGATGGACAGTATGGTACAAAGATATTTAAAAACAAACACATCTGGGCCTTCCCGCATGAAGCGGAGCTGTGTACGCTGCTGCTGGTGGGTCTGGCGCAGAGAAGGGGTGTAGCTCGGTTCCCTCTCAACACACATTCTCCCCCTCAGACACAAGGCCCACCCCTCTGCCCTGCCCACCTCGCGGAACCACCCCAAGCCCAGGAGGCTCTGGGTGCCCCCCAGCAGACCCCCAGTGTGGCAGCCAGAGCTTCAAGGCTCCCTGGGGTGACGTTAATGCCAAGGAGGCAGCAGGTGCTTCTCCAGCCAATGCCAAGGGACACGGAAATGGCCACGTGAAAAGCAATGGAAACCTACCCCCTAAGGGGAAAGGGTGACTTCAGCAGAGGAAGGTTTTAATAATTAAGTGGATAAGATGACCCGTTCTGTGGATACCAGTCAGCCTCTTTCCTCAGCAACTCCTGTCGTTGCCCAATGGGCCCATGAACAAAGTGGTCATCGTGGTAAGAGGTTATGCATGGGCTCAGCAACATGGACTTCCACTCACCAGGGCTGATCTGGCTACTGCTACTGCTGAGTGCCCAATCTGCCAGCAGCAGAGACCCACAGTCAGCCCCCATATGGCACCATTCCCTGAAGTGACCAGCCAGCTACATGGTGGCAGGTTGATTACATTGGACCACTCCCTTCGTGGAAGGGGCAGTGATTTGTTCTATCTGGGATCAGTACATACTCTTGATATGGGTTTGCTTTCCCTGCACGCAATGCTTCTGCCAAAACTACCATTCATGGACTTACAGAATGCCTTATCCATCATCATGGTATTCCACACAGCATTGCTTCTGATCAAAGAACACACTTCATGGTAAATGAAGTGTGGGAATGGACACATGCTCATGGAGTTCTCTGGTTTTACCATGTTCCCCACCATCCAGAGGCAGCTGGATTGATAGAACGGTGGAATGGCCTTTGAAAACTCAATTACGGTCCAAACTAGGTGGCAATACCTTGAAGGGCTGAGGTAATGTTCTCCAGGAAGCTGTGTAAGCTCTGAATCAGCATCCACTCAATGGTGCTGTTTCTCCCATAGCCAGGATCCATGGGTCCAGGAACCAAGGGGTGGAAATGGAAGTGGCACCACTCACTATTACCCTTAGTGATTTTTTTTTGCTTCCTGTCCCTGTGACCTTGAGCTCTGTTGGTCTACAGGTTTTAGTTCCAAAAGGGAACTAAAAAAGAAGGTGGGGAGTTCTTCCACCAGGAGAAACAACAATGATTCCATTGAACTGGAATCTAAGACTGCCACCTGGTCACTTTGGGCTACTCATACCCCTGGATCAACAAGCCAAGGAGGGGATCACGTTACTGGCTGGGGTGGACTATCAGGGGAAATAGCACTGCAACTACATAATGGAGGTAAAAAAGAGTTTTCCTGAAATATAGGAGATCCCCTAGGGCGTCTTTTAGTACTACTGTGCCCTGTGATTAAAATCAATGGAAAACTGCAACAACCCAATCCAGGCAGGACTACCAGTGGCTCTGAAACTTCAGAAATGAAGGTTTGGGTCACCCCACCAGGCAAAGAACCACGGCCAGCTGAAGTGCTTGCTGAGGGTAAAGAGAACATGGAATGGGTAGTGGAAGAAAGTAGTGACAAATATGAACTATGATCATATGATCAGTTACAGAAATGAGGACAATAATGCTGTTTTGTTCATGTTATAGTGTTTAAGTTGTAAGATATCAAGTTTAAGAATGAATATTACCCAAGGACTTGCACCCTATTCTGGGGAGATTTAATGTGTTTCCCATTGTATGCAGGACAGTTAAGTATTGTTAGGTAAGGAAAAATGTGTCTTTTATTGTTTTCTATTTAGAAATTAAGTATGGTTTAAGTTGATGTGTATAGCTGCCAAGTTGACAAGGGGTGGAGTGTCACGGTCAGGTTCATGTGTCAACTTGGCCAGGTGGTGGTGCCCGTTTGTCTGGTTGGGCAAGTGCTGGCCTGTCTGTTGCTATGAGGACATTTCATGGACTTAAATCATGATCACATCAGCTGTATCCACAGCTGATTCCATTTGTATCCACAACTGATTCCATTCAGCCAAGGGGCATGTCTTCTGCAATGAGTGATGTTTAATCTAATCAATGGAAGGCTTTTTGTTTCTTTGTTTGTGGGTACATGCCCAAAATTCTTTATTTTATTTAATTATATTTATTAAACATACCAACATATGAACACAAACATTCTTACCATATGATCATTCCATTCTACATATATATAATCAGTAACTCATAATATCATCACATAGTTGTATATTCATCATCATGATAATTTCTTAGAACATTTGCATCAATTCAGAAAAAGAAATCAAAAGAAAAGAGAAAAAAAAAATCATACATACCATACCCCTTACCCCTTCCTTTCACTGATCACTAGCATTGCAATCTACTAAATTCATTTTAACATTTGTTCTCCCTATTATTTATTTATTTTTAAATCATATGTTCTACTCATTGTCGATAAGGTAGATAAAAGGAGCATCAGACACAAGGTTTTCACAACCACACAGTCACATTGCAAAAGCTATATCTCAATGGAAGGCTTTTAAGGAGGATTCAGAAGAGACACTCTATCTCTTCCTGCTACAGCTGGCAAGCCTCTCCTGTGGAGTTCATGCAGACCCTCCATCAGGGTCGTCAGCTTCACAGCCTTCCCAACGAATTTTGGACTGTATGTTCCCATAGCTACGTGAGACACTTTTATAAATTTTATATTTACAGATATTTCCTGTTGATTCTGTTTCTCTAAAGAACCCTAAAATACACTGGCCATTCCCTTGAACTTCGGTTATCTGTGTGACTCCTGAAATCCAGAGCTAGAGTTCAGTAGCTATGAAAGTCAGCATTACCTGATACAGCGACTGTTCAACATGCTGGAAAAGTGGTAAGACTTCAATTAGAGATATGAATGAAGCTGATACGGATAGTACTAAGGTAAATCAGAATACAGGGTAAAGGATGGTTTTGACCATATTTTAGAACTTCAACTTCTGTGTGAGACCAAAGGAAGAGATGTTTATTTGGTGCAAAATTTGTATTTTTGGTAGCATGCTGCCTCATTTAATTTGTATGCTCAGCTTATTTGAACACCATAATTTCATGGAACTTTGACTAAAGAGTGAGATCTTGTTGGTTTGTACAGGTTGGTGTGATGTCCTATACATTCCAGAGTAATCTGGGCAGAAGATTAAAAATATTTTCAAAGTCCCCTTGAAGGACTGGGGGAAAAGGGGGAAATATTAAATTTCCCCAACTGGCAAAGACTAGATAGTCTCACTAGCATTGGAAACTGCCAATTTGATGGGCCAGGTCCTTGCTCTTTGGGCTTGCCCTTATGAAACTTATTCCTGTAGAGGAGAAGCTAAGCCTACTTATAATTTTGCTTAAGAGTCACCTCCAGAGAACCTCTTTTGTTGCTCAGATGTGGCCGCTCTCTCTAAGCCAACTATGCAGGTGAACTCACTGCCCTCGCCACCACATGGGACATGACTCCCAGGGGTGTAAATCTCCCTGGCAATGTGGAGCATGACCCCTGGGATAAGCCTGGCCCTGGCATCATGGGATTGAGAAAGAGGGAAGAGAAATGAAACAAAATAGTTTCAGTGGTTGAGAGATCTCAACCAGAGTCAAGAGGTCATTCTGGAGGTTATTCTTATGCATTATATAGATATCCTTTTCAGTTTCGGGGGTACTGGAGTAGCTGGAGGGAAATAAGCTGAAATTGTTGAACTGTAATCCAACAGCCTAGAATCTTGAAGCTGATTGAGTAACTATATAGCTTTCACAGTGTGATCATGTGACTGTGAAAGCCTTGTGACTGACACTCTCTTTATCCAGTATATAGACAGAAAAGAAAAGAAAAAAGACAATAAATAAATGAATAAATAATAGGGGGAGGGGTGGTATGTTTTGGGTATTCTTTTTTACATTATTTTTATTTTTATTGTTTTTTTTTTTTGAGTAATGAAAAGTTCAAAAGTTGCTTGATGAAGCACAGCTACATGATGGTGTTGTGAACCACTGATTGTACAATTTGGATGACTGTATGGTGTGTAAATGCATAATATATCTCAATAAAACTGCATTAGAAAAAGAGGTTGGTGAAAGATGTTAAAGCCCTGCTTTAGGCAGAAAAGGACGACAGGGACCCAGCAGTTTCATGTGATTGCAGTATGCACATTAGCAGGGCTGCATCCCAAGTCCACCCACAGCCCCTCCTCTCACGACCACCCTGAACTGAGGACAGAAGACAGAAGGGTGAAGTAAGGAGATAAGGTCGCAGTTTATTTTTTGTTTGGAGTCCGTCTTTTTCTAGGGCTCCATTACTTTTTTAGATCCATCTGCATTTTCTTTTCATTGTGAAACACACTTGAAAGTTGTCCTACTCTTGTTTTGGGCTTCTACCATGGATTTCTCAGTCTTTCTCTTTCCCAAGCCTTCAACACAGGTCCGGAGGATCCCAAAGATTCCTCTTTGAGAGAAGCTGCTTTGATGATCTTTTCACACCCTCTTAGTTCTTCTAGCATTTCCCAGAAGGCCTGAGGCAGTATAGAAGTAAGTATTCATGTACATATGATCTGTATGTAGGAAGATAATGTCTATTTTTTTCCTGGCAGAAATTAAGAGTTTCTTTATGATATATTCTTTAAAGAGAAAACACCAAAAGACATCTCATCTGAAGTAACATAATATTTTACATTCATTCTGGTAAAGTTTGTTTTTTGGAAGTACAAGTGAAAGAGTTTGGGGTAGGAAATTAATTTACGTTTTTTCCCCCCCCTTTTGTTGAAATGGTTCATAGTTTTTAAAAACTTGAAAACTTCTAGAGGATTTAAGCATCAGCAGATGGGCAGAGAGGATTATAGAGCTGGGGGGAAATACGATTGGGCAGGTGGAAATTGCTTCTCAGCTAGGGTTTCTATGACCTTCTGTTTGGTGTTTCTTAAATGCCCTTAGGTGTTAAGGACGCGGTGCAATGAAGTAGGGGAGGCATTAGGGAAGCAGGGAGCAGGAGGAAAAGGCAAGTTAGGAGGCCTCCGTCAGCAGCTGCAGGAAGGAGAGGCCAGCGTAAAGGGCACAGAGGCGGGGTAGGGTGTCTGGGTCCCACATATACTGGGGGCCAGATCTCTGCACTTCCAGGCCACTCAGCCCCACCAGGGCCTCTGTGAGAGTAAGTTCCTCATCCCCAAGGGAGGAGAGCAGCTCCGGTCGCAGGGGGAAGACAGTCTCATTATCCTGCAGGAAACTCTGTTCCATTGTGCACTCCACCTGGAAGGAACCAAAACAGCATGAAAAGAAAGAACTAGGAACCTCTCTTCCTCTTTCCTAAGTCACAAAAATCACGAAGAGGGCTACAGTCCCCTTATTATTATTATAACTCTTTTCATTTGCAAATGTTTTCCAGCCATTCCTCCATCTAGGCCTTCAGACAGCCCTGTACAGTGGGCCACACGGTTATTTTTAGCCCCATTTTACAGAGGAGTAAATTGAGCCTCAAGACCAGAAACAATAAAGTATTTGCTCAAATAATTTGGCTAGAAATAAGCAAAGCAGGGGTTTTTTTTTGTTTTTTTTTTTTCTCTTCGCCCAATATCAGGCTGAAAAACCCAGACCAGCAGCTGCAGGAGGGGGAGGCTAGTGTAAAGGGCCCTGAAAGTTCTCTCTTCTATCTCCCACTGTGAAAATAACCAAAAGGAAACAACATGGAGAGAAATGAGAAGTGGGCTTGAGCTCCTGGGATAGGCAAGGGGCCTTCTAGACTGTTCTGTCATTAGGCCAGATCTGTATCTTTCTTTTGGTTCTAGCTGTCTCCTCCCAAACTCTTCTGGGCATCTGCTGTTTCTCTCACCAGCTTTAGCTGAACAGGTAGGATCTTCTTCCCCATGGATTTGATCAGCAGCTTCTGTTGGGCTTCACTTAGCTCTGGAGAAAAAAAAGCAGAGAAAGGATGTGTGTGCTGCTGGTGTAGAACACTACAGACCCCATAAGGTGCACTCCCAAAATGTCAGCGTTCATTTCATTCATTCATTCATTCATTGTTGCATGTCTTTATGCCACACACCTTCCTGGGTGTTAGGTGAAAAACGTCCTCCCTTCACTCAAGGAACTTGCAGTCAATTAGGGAGGAGAAAATAATCTGTAATTACAACATGTTAATGGAGCCCTAGTTTAGGGATCTACTTTGGTCTTGCCATTTGAAGGTAAGTTTCCCAAGGGAGAAAACAGCTGAGCTCACACCTGAAGGAACAGGGAATTTTTCTAGGTGGGAGTATGTTTCATGCAGAGAGAAGAGGAGGCTTTAGGGACAAATTTCAGATTACCCTCTGAAATTTGCTTAAAGCTAACAGGTATCAGTGTCGAAGTGATGAGTTTAGCTATTTGCAGAAGTTTTCAATAGGTTTGGGAGATAAAACTAGGGTTATTTTTCATCTTATATTAGCAGGCTGTTTTCTCAGACCATCCAAGACAACCAAGAAAATCCTTAGGAATGAAGCCAATTTTTAAAAATGTGCAAACTACCAAATTATACCAAACCATGGTATAATTTGCCTGGCATTCATTCATTTCAGAAATATTCCAATCACAGAGAACACACATAGACAAAGACCTTATTCCCCACTTACCTGTTAGGGCTCCCAGGAAATAGAGGACAGCTTCTGATGCCTCCTTTGATAGCAAGACATCTTTTGGGAGTGCCTCCAGGCTCACTTCATGTCCCTTGTCTAGAGCCCCTTCCAGCTGTGAGAAAAGGCAGGTGGCTATTTAAGATAACAAGATTAAAGGGCCAGCAAAGTGCCTAGCACATAGGGAGTCTTCAACATGTGTTAACTCTCTCCATTTCCCCATTTGTCTTTTAAAGTAACAAGTCCTGAAAAGTTTTGGATCCCTGGTTCCCTTGGTCCCTGAGCCTGGGACCATTGAAAGGGAAGGTTCCAGCTCCCTTCCAGTAGACAGCCTCTGGCCTGCTCCTTACCCTCTGTCCATGAGGAGGGAGGATGTGCGTTGGCTGCATCTGCATTGATTGCCCTATTCCAGGGGAGACAAATCTGAAGGGTACTGGCCCAGCTTTGGAGAAGGCATCCACTATTGACTCCTGGAAACTCTCAGATCTCCCCATTGGCTTTTACCAAAAAACTTCCTTCTCCCACATCTCTCACCCTTCCACTAGGACCTCACCGTCAGCTCAAGGTCTTGAAGCTCCTTTTTCTTCCCTAGAAGTTTGCTGAGGGAGCAGAGCAGGGAGCGTCGCCCCACTTGGCTCAGCTTCTCCACTTCTTGGGCCTCTCTTTGAACCTCTTCTTTTAGTGTCCTGAAGTCCTCATGTACCTCCCCTGTGTGAACAGTAGATATAGCCAACAATCAGCCCTGCATCTGGCTTCCTCCCACTCAGTAAGCATCTCCCTGCAGGGCCTCTCACTTAGCCCTCCCCGGGTCCCCTGCTCTGCTCCCAGCTTGTGCCTGCCCTATCCTTTTTCCTTACCAAGGAAGGAGGTCATGATTTGAGGTATTGGGGGAGTGTTGGGGCCAGGATCCATTTTATCATCTAACCCAACAGCAAATCCTCCCTGAGGTCCTGGCCCATTCTGTATCAGTAGACAATGGGTCCCCTTTTCTCTAAGATTCTGCCTAGTAGTTGAGAGGGAAGGTCTATTTGCCCTCCTCGTGAGTTAGTTGACAAAGAAGAATGACTTGGGCCAGTGGATGAAGGCCAGGGTAGGAATATTCCAGAGGCTGGTGGGTCTGTATCCAGGGATGTGAGTAGATCAGGGATGACTTGAACCATCACCTGGACCTCCAGGGGCTTGGCATTCTAGGAATACATCCAGCCTGCTTTAGAGAGAGTGGCTTCCTGGAAGTGTGGCCAATCCCTAGTCCCCGCCCTTGTCTTTTGCGCTCTCTGCCCCCGTGCTTCTCCCACTGCCAAAGCCTTAGGGGGAAATCTGGAAATGTCACAAAATTCCTTACCAGTATCAGATGCCTGGATAACTGATGATAAAAGAAAAAAGAGAAGAAAAAAAAAACAACTGATAAGAACGTAATCCTTTAGAGCCTAACCATAACCAGGAGGTAAGAGAGACACTAAAGAGGGTTGGGAAATATGCCCTGTCCCCTGGGAAATCCCAGCCATGCTAAGGAAGCTCTTGCCCCATTCCTGGGAGGCAGGAATAGGTCAGGAGAAAAGCCAAGGCAACATGAGAAGGGGTGTCTGATCCAATTGGCGTCACTGACTCAGTGGCTCTGATTCCAGCTGCTGGGTGGCAGTGCTGCAGATGTGTGGGTAAAAGGTTATAGCTATTCACACCGTTGAGGTAGAGGCCAGATGCATTGGACCACCTAGGCATCTCCCCCTTCCTCCTTTTTCCTAAGCTATTGGAATTTCTGTTGCATTTCAGGGACAATTATTAAGAAACGATTGAGACCCATTCTGCCATGCTCCCTGTCTGTCTGAAGGAGAAGGAAGAAGAAAGATTGGGACTTTAGGATTCTGAGTCAAGAAAGTTGCAGTGGAATGAAAAGAAATACTTACGGATGAACTTCTCTTCTGTCTTTTCTGAAGACAGAAACAATGCACATAGGTCAGTATAAAACCTATTTCTGCTTTTTTATCTAGAGCAGTTGACAAGGCAATTTTATCAGTGATCATTAAAAAACACATGGAGGTTATGTTAGCATATCCACCCGTACATTTTGAGAACACTCACTGTCTCCAAGTCTTATTTCTGCTTCCAATTGTGCCCCTGGTCTCTTTCTATTTGTCTGTCTGTCTCTATTTGTCTTTTTAAAAGTTGAGGATAGACATTTGTAAGGGCTTGGAAAACAAAACTAATTGCTCCTTAGGGAATAATAGTATGTGATATGAGAGGGTGGAGGGTTTTAGAGGATAATGTCATAATGTTAGAGAGTGTGGGGAGCCAGTAAGCAATTCCACTCACCTCCAGGAGGGAAGGTTTGCATGCCGTCATTGTAAATATGTGGAATATCTGTAAGGAACAAGAAAGTGAGAGCTGGAGGACTCTACAGCTGCCCCACCCTTCTTTTTCTAGTCTTAGGCCCATGGGCTCAACTAAGGGCTAGGACCCTGCCCCTCAAATGCCTCCCCTTATCTCCTGTTCTAGCTCCATTGCTGGAAGTAAACATCTCTTCCTCTGTAAATACTCTCCTGTGATCATCATAGTACCAGTGCCTAAATCTGTTTTGTTCTATTGGCCATAGACTTTTCTAGAGGTGAGGCCACACTTGTTCATCTTTGTACCCCTTTCCTCTAGCTAACATAGTCCCTAACATACAGGACCCAGGAGTCCCATCTCCCCCTTCCCCAGGGCAGCTCCTGTGGTTCTGTTGCCCTCAAGTGGACCACAACTCCTTCACTTGTTCCTTGACATCACCACAAGAGGGGACCAGGATGTCTTGGTTCTGGTGAGGGTAATTCTCATCTTTGTGTGGAGAAGGTGCTGTTCTCTGCTCACCCCACTCATCTTTGCCTTTGACCATCAGCTGTCTCACTCGAAAGGCCAGGACGCAGCCCTTGGGGATGGTTATGGCCTCCTTGTGGTTTATGGATCCCTAGGATAGACAATGAGGATTCGTGAATCTACAGATATCCTAAGAAGAAGATGTGGGGATGTGGGGTGGAGAGGCAGGTGGATGACCAAGCCTGGAAGCCTTTCGGGAGATGAAAAGATGGGAACCCTTCATGGTGTCCCTGCTCATCTTTCTACACAATCTCGGTTCCATGAACTGGGCTTCAAAGCTCTTCCACCCATTTCCACTGATCATTCTTTCAATGTCTTCCTGGGTCAGACACATGACAGGAATTGGGTGGACCTGCTCCATCACCTGTCTGTGTCATCTTAGAGCTGTCCCATCTTTAGAGTTCCTCCCAGGACTTGGCTCTTCCTTCTTTGCCATCTGTCTCATGCTCTCCTCTTTCAGGAAGCCTTCCATGACTAACCCCTACCACTAGCTCCAACTCATCTCCTGAATATTTATACAAATATATATAAGTGTGTATAGCATAACTTATTTACATTGAATTTTTCAAGCATGAATTATTCCAAGCATCTGTCTTCCCCATGAGGCTGAGAACTTCCTGAGAGCAAGGATGTTTCTCTCCCTTACCATAACTATAAGTTTCTCCCTCCCTGATATTTCAGCATCTAGCACAGGGATTGGCACACATTGGGTGCCATTGATCAGAGAGGGAGATTGTATCTGGCCAGCTGGGGCCTGGATCTTGAAGAGTGGAAAAATGATTGGGTCCTTCTCAGTACGCTGGGTGGGCACTGTCCGGGCAAAGTTAACTCAGCCTCTCAGGAGAGGCCGAATGGGAGTGTGTGCATGTGTACATGTGTGTGAGCCACACCTGTAGACCCAATGGGGCGAAGAACGGGAGGGAGAAACAACCATCAGCCTTGCCGGCTTTCTCTAGAGTGATCTCTTGGACAGTCTCCACCACCTCCATCACCACGTACAGGTTCTCGCCTCGACTCTGCATCTCCTTCAGGAATGGGTGCTCTGCTGCCAGCTTTCTGTGGAAGGAGAAACATAAGGGAACCCTTCAGGGCTTCTCCCGCACTGGGTCTTGCCCTTCTCTTTTTTCCTTTCATTCCTAGGAGCTAGACACTGTGATGTCAGGGAAAGAGTGAGGCCTGTGGAGTAAGACTGGGGTTGGAAACCCAGATTTACTGCTTACTAGCAGAGCAGCTTGTTTGAAGTCTTGGTTGCCGCATCTATAAAATGAGGATAATGATACCTACCAACAGGGTTGTTGAGAGATAAAGGCATAATCATGTGGCAGAGCACAGGCCCTCCCGTGAACTTCCTTCTTCCTTCTTTCCTCAGTTCAGGGGCAGATTCCCCTCTCCTTCTACCCTCTTAGCTCTGTTCACCCTTCTGGGATCTTTTCTTTCCACCACTTATCCTCTCTATTGCTCCTAAAACCAGTTCTCCCCTCCATTTGCTTACAAATATAAACATGTCCCTGACCCTAAAAAATGGACTTGATCTTTGATCTTCCTCCTCCTTCAATTACCATTCTGTTTCTTTCTTCCACTTCATTGGCAAATTGCTCCAAAGACATGCCCATACTCATTGTCTTTACTTCCCCATGGTCTGCTACTCCATTCCTTATAATCTGGCTTCTATTTCCACTACTCAGCTGAAATAGTAATGCCCCCCTGCCCACCAAACCCAGAGACCTTCCCTACCTCTGTGTAACATTAGACCTTGCTGTCCAGACCCACCATGCAGCTGTCTTCTCTTGACTTCCTATTACACTATTTCACCCTGCTTCAAGTCCTATCTTCCTGGCTTTCAAATCATATCTGTTCTGTCCCCATCCCCTTTTCCAGTTTCTCTGGTTCCCTGAAATTTTATGTTTTTTAAAATTCTGTTCTCACTCCTCTGCTTTCTGAATTCCCTCTGACAGTTTTCCTTCTTCCTATAGTTTTAATCTTTCTGCTGCTGACTGCCATCTATGAATTCTCACCTTGATTTATCTCCTGAGCCCCAGGCCCTTGCTTCCAACTCTCCCTTGAGTATGCTCAGCTGATGTCTCAGTGGCACCACATACTCAAAATGTTCAAAAGGCACTCAATCTTTCTCTCCAAATAAACTTCAAATCTCTGTCTTCCTGATTCTGTTAAAGGCACCAAGTCCAGCCGGTTCTATCTCCCCTCCCTATAGACCTTGCATCCATTCTCCCCTCTTCATTTCACCTGCCCTTCCCAAGCTTAGGGCTCATGTCATCTCTGATAGATAATGGAACAGCATCTTACCAGGTCTGTCTTCTTCAAAACCCTGTCCTTCTTTCTTTATTGACACACTTCCTCTATCTGGCCAGATTAGTCATGACACACATCAGTGCTTTGTCAGGGTTTCCTTGGTGCCTACGGAATATTTCAACCTCCTTGGCCTGGCACCTGGGTCCTTCACGATCTGGATTCAACCTACATTTTCCATTTGTTCCACTCATACCTCTTCTGCTCTTGCTAAACCGGCTATTCATGGTCCCTTGTAGATTCTCCTTAAAGGTGAACCTTTGTAATGGCCTTTTCCCAGCCCTGCATGTCTGATTTCTACTCATCTTTCATAGCTTAGATCATAGGCTGCCTCCTCTGAGAAGTCTTCTCTGATTTTTTTTCCAGCAAGAAGTACCTCTGATCCATCACAAAACTTAGCCAAACCCCTCCTGTGGCATTTGCCCTTTCTTGCCTTGGACTATAGCTACTGATGCATGTTTTTACCACTCCTAGATTGTAAAGTTCTCAAAGATGCTCTAGGTGTACCCCAGTGTGTAGTAGGGTGCTTTGCACTCAGCGAGAACTATATAAATGTTTATTGAATGAATGTTCAAGCACCCCAGTCCTTCCTGCCTGCATCCCTGTCCTCCTGGCTTCCTTTCAACTACTATTTAACCATTTAAATGCCAGTTACCCCTGTCAAGTCAAACATCTGAGGGACCCAGTATCAAAACTGCACCTGCCACACCCCTTGTGCTGCTCGGGGCAGTGCCTAGTGTGTGTTCTGGGACCAGACAGGAGATTTCATTTATGGGAGCAGAACACTGTGCTCAAACCACAGTGGAGAGAAGGTAAGACCTCTTCCCTTACTGGCTCACTTCAGAGAACCCTAGAATTGCAAAGAACTTTAGAGATTATCATTCAAGCCCATCATTTTGCAGGAAAGAAAACGAGTCCTGAGAAGAGAAGTGACTTTTCCAAGGTTACACAGCAAGCTGGTGTGAACACACTCATCCTCACATGCATGAGGGGAGGGAGGTGGTGATGGAGGTAGTAGAAGGCTGGGGAGGAGTGGCTAGGAAATGGCCTGCTTATGGCCATAGGCCAGAAAGGTCATTTGTCAAATGCTCCCCTTTTGAGGGTCAGTGTGAGGGCCCTGTCCCTCAACTCCAGGCCCAAAGCACTGGTTCCGTGCACCATCCCTCGTCCATCCCAACAGCCCCTGTCCCTGTCCACTCTCACCTCTCCTCTTGCAAGGCCTCCAGGGCCTTGGGTGCCACGCTGAGTGTCTGAACCTCCAGGGTGCTGCTCCGGGAAAGCCCAGCAGCCCCTGTCACCTTCACCGTCTTTGGCACATCCACCTCTCCCTTGACTTGGGCGTCTAGCAGATTCTTAAAGCTAAACTTTCCAGTGTCTGTTGGATCTGCAGGAGGGAGCAGAAGAAAGGGGCTGGGCTGGGGGTGCATCCCTCTCCTCCCTGCCTGCTCAGCTCCTGCTCAGGACTTCCGGCTAGCTGATAGCTGACCGTGTCTGGGCAGAGGGAGCTTTGGGGCCTCCCATCCCTCAGTGTCCATCCCCAGGCCCAAGGCTGACCTGAAGGGGAGCTGCCGGGCTCAAGCACATCCAGGAGGGTGTAGTCAGTGCGGAGGTACCGGGCTCCCCAGAACAGGGTGCTCTTCCTCTTCCTCAGCACCAGGCAGAAGGGGTGGAAGCGCTTGAAATCAATGAGGCTGTCCAGTGGGGTCAGGTCCCCATGGGGGTTCAGCTGTCTGGTGAGTGCCCGGGTGACATTTTCAAATATGGTCATAGTGTCTGTGGCAGGGGAACAAGAGAGGGTCAATACAGCTGCTGTGGTGACCAGGGCATGGCAAGGCCCTTGGCAGGGATGTCCCCTGGCCCTGGGGAAGGCCAGCTCTTCAGGATGCCTAGATTTGCAGAACTGAAAGGAAGCAGAGGAGGCCTCATTTGATGAGGGGAGCCCTAGGCTCAGGACATGAAACAGCTTGCCTGCAGCCGGCCTCCCCTTTCTCTGGCAGGGGCTCCTTTCTCCCTCCACATTCCCCATAGACCCCAGAGCTCGGGGTTCTGTTTCATTAGCAGCGGAAGTAAAACTTCCTCTCACACCCCTCTGCCAACCTCATCTTTCCCAGAGAACAGCGTCGGCAAAGGCCTGGGGATGCCAGGGAAGGGAAGCTGCCCCCAGCTGTCCTCTCCTTGGGTGGGATGCATGACAGTGGCCTGTGTCCTGGGCTTGTGCCCAACTCCTGACCCACTTCCCCCCGGGAACTGCCCAGTTGCCCCAGGCACTTCCATGCTCCTCGCCTGAGCATACACTGCCTCTTCTGCCTGGAATACCCCTCCCAATCTGAAGAACCTCTACTTCTCATTTAAGACTCAGTTTGGGGTCACCTCTGTGACCCCTTCTCTCACTTCTTCAGGCAGTTAGTGACTCCACCCTGCATTCCCAAAGCACTTCGTGCATCCGCTTGGGAAACACCTGCCACTTGCTGTTATTATCTGTTCCCCTGACTCTCTCGCCTACTTGACAGTGTCCCGCCCCCACCCCCACCCCCAGAGGGCAGGCACTGGGCCTTAGTCATTCCTGCAGCATCAGCACCAAGCACAGGTACAGAGTTGGAGCTTAGCCAATGCGCATGGAAAGAACAAATGAACCAGTGAATGAGTGTGGACCTGGAGACACGCTGGGGTAAAAGCTGCATGAGAGCTGAGGTTCCCTGCCCCTGGCCTCCTCTCTGTCTCTGAGGTTCAAGTCCAGGTGCTCTGTCTGGGTAGCCAGTTGACACAGCTGGATTATCCCGGTGGGTGGAAGAGGACACAACCAGCTGGCCCGGACCAGCCTCCCCTCCCCTGTGGGGACCTCACAGGGGCAGGGAGGCAGGAGGCACATATGCAAGGGCACGGCCCCTCTGCCAACCCCATGAGCTCCGATGTGCTGTTCTCAGCCTCATGCCTGGGGGGGCCAGGAGGTGACAAGACGGCCTCCTGGTGCCAGTCGGGTATCACTGGGAAGGGCTCGGGCCCTCTTCACCAGGGGCTCACAGGGCCACCTCAAACTTCCTTTCCCCAAGGCCTATCAGGTTACCTACCCCAGTGGCCTCGAGGGTAGTCCTAAGTCCTTCTTGTCCCACTTGCCTCCCCGACATCCTTAAGACCCCCTGCTGTCATTGAGTTCTCACCAGGGAGCAGTGCTGGGTCCTGTCCGGCAGTGGTGTCTGGGGTGAGGGCCTGGACTCACTGGGTCTGGAAGGTTGAGTGTGGCTGCTCCTCACGGGGACAGCCTGCTTTATGCCTCTGTGGAGGAGGGATGAAGGCTCAGGGACCCGCCTGCCCCAGTGACCTCAGCCCCTCCTGTTCCACTTCCGGGAGAACAGCATCAACCTGTTCCACGTGTGCCCTGCCCCAGGCCCCGGGCCCTGGCTTCCTGCAGGACTGAGGAGGAGGAGGGGGAGGTGCCAGACAGGTGCCAGCGTTGGTGGGGGGGGGTGGTCAGAGCCCACAGAGAGGTAGCAACTGAAGGTTGGTTTGATGGGCAGACAGGAGAGAGGGGTGCAGAGAGAAGCCGAGGGAAAAGTAAGTGGCTGTGCATGTGTGTGTGTGTGCGTGTGTGTGTGTGTGTGTAATGAGGGAAGGCATCACTGTTGGGTCATTGATAAGGTCAATAGGAAGAATCTAGGATTCATGATGAGGTCTTGTTGGTGGGAGAAAGGGATAAGAAGCCCCGCAATTTCACAGATCCCAGCAGAGAGCAGAGCAGCTGAAAAGTTCTCCTCCATCTTCCTGTTTTTCAATCCATGTATTCTTACCTCAGTCCATTTGTTATGGCTACATACATATATCTGTGGTTCCACTCTAGCATATGTCTGTGCAGGCAGAGATGGAGACAGAGCAAATGGTTTTCTGTGTAGTGTTCAGCATCTCTGCTCCTCAGGGGATATTGTATATATACACATATATATACACCAAGGAATAGGCTTAGTAAAATTCATGGAAAAGTCCAAGATGCTGGTCTGCCATGGGAATTCAGACATCTCATCATGGGTCACTCAGATCTGGTTCTTAAGTCCCTGCCTGGAAGGAATTTTAAAGGAGACTTTAGACTCATGGTCAAGTCTCTAGATGTCAAATTAAGACATTTACAAGCAAGACTCTTGATGTATAGCTGTGCATGGGGTATATGCATATATGGACACATACTCCACATCACATTACACAAATAAAACTGAGCCTTCATGCTCCATCATGACTCAGCTGAAAGAAATCCAAATTTGACCTCAAAAACCATGGAAAGTAAGGCAGATCTTTACTGGAGGTTTTCTTTTTTTTTTTTTTAGATTTATTTATTAATTAAAAAATTAAGAACAAACAAAAACATTAAACATTAACATATAATTCTGTTCTACATATATAGTCAGTAATTCTCAATATCATCACATAGTTGCATATTCATCATTTCTTAGAACATTTGCATCAATTCAGAAAAAGAAATAAAAAGACAACAGAAAAAGAAATAAAACAATAACAGAAAAAAAGATTATACATACCATATCCCTTACCCCTCACTTTCATTGATCACTAGCATTTCAAACTAAATTTATTTTAACATTTGTTCCCCCTATTATTTATTTTTATTCCATATGTTCTACTCGTCTGTTGACAAGGTAGATAAAAGGAGCATCAGACACAAGGTTTTCACAATCACACAGTCACACTGTGACAGCTGTATCATTATTCAATCATCCTCGAGAAACATGGCTACTGGAACACAGCTCTACATTTTCAGGCAGTTCCCTCCAGCCTCTCCATTACATCTTGAGTAACAAGATGATATCTACTTAATCCGTAAGAATAACCTCCAGGACAACCTCTCAACTCTGTTTGGAATCTCTCAGCCATGGACACTTTATCTCATTTCACTCTTCCCCCTTCTGGTCAAGGTTTTCTCAATCCCTTGATGCTGAGTCTCAGCTCACTCTAGGATTTCTGTCCCACATTGCCAGGAAGGTCCACACCCCTGGGAGTCATGTCCCACGTAGACAGGGGAGGGTGGTGAGATTGCTTGTTGTGTTGGCTGGAGAGAGAGGCCACATCTGTGGAGGTTTTCTTGAGGGGCTCTTGGTGAATGGGGAGATTAGACCATTCCACACAGCAAAACTCCCCAAAGACATCATTACTCTACCTCTGTCCCCAAAGTCCCATTCAGTATGACAGCTGTCTCCCAATCTCTCTTTTCTGTGTCTTAAAACAAAACAACCCCCTGCCCCTGCTGGGTCTCTGGTCCCTGCTCCTGATATTTTTGCTTCTCTCCTCCTGAGCCACCCCGGGCCCTTCTTGTGTGTCGATCTACTTCCTTCAGTTCAACAGTTCTAACACCATCTTCATCAAATGTCCCTCCTCCAAAGGAGGAGCTTGGCGTGTAGGAACGTTGTCATTAATTGGCCCCAGTCACAGGTACACATGCGTGCAGAAATGTGTTGTATGAGTTGTTGTATGTAGTCTTTCCATCTCTCTGTTTTCCTGGATCTGTGTTTTCCTCTCTGTATCTCTTCATTAGCACCTTGATGTGACACCACTGCAGCACTTTGTCCTAGGACTGTGCCGTCTCCCATCCCTTCATCAGCTCCAGAGAAGTTGGCCTCATCCCCACGGTGCTAACCAGCCCACCAGTGCCTTGGTCAGGCTCCTGGAAATTTCTTCTTAGTGTCTATCCTCTACCACTGGCTGCGGGCCAAGGTACCCAGCCCAGCCCATCCTCCAAAGATCTGGAGAACATTGGTTTCGAGAAATGATATATTTATCTCCGCTCCCTGAGGCCCCCAAAAGTCCACCAACCCCATGTTCTCTACTTTGACCCAGAAGCCTCATTTCTTTCATTTCTCTTCTCCTTCACCATTCACTCTGAACTCGGAGCACTGTGCCAGCTTGTGCTCATTCTGCCCCATTGTACCATTCCCCCAGACTGCCTAACGCTGCTCTGAGCAGGGGTTTTTTCAGGTTCAGAACAGAAAGAAGACACAAGGGCTTAGCCAGGTTGAAGGTCTTTCCTCATTCCTTTCGTGCCTTTGGTGTGCAAATATCTGCAAGCACAGGCTTGTCCCTGTGCTGCTCCTCTCTCCCAGAATCCAAGATACCCTTTCTTTTTATTGTCCCCCGCTGCTCCAAGTCTTAGGGATAGAAAGGTCACAGAATGCCTTTAGGTCCACAGGCTCCTTTTCCTAAGTTTAGGGACTTCTGGGACAGAATATAAACTGCTCTGGAAGAGATTAAAATTAGACTTAACATGTAAGAACTCTTTAAGTCAGTTAAAAGCAACTTAATAATGAGCCAGTGCCAGGGTGAAGGGTGCTTCTGCAGGGAATGGAGAAGTCCTTTTCAGGCAGGTGGCTGAGCCTTGCTCTATTGCCCTCTGCTGGCCACTTGGAGCAGGTCATGGGCGAGAATCATCCCTTAACTGCAGACCAAGTTTATGATTTGTGTGTGGTTGACGGGAGATGGGGGTTAGGGAAAGGACCTGAGTTAGGGGAGGGAGCCGCAGCCACCTGTTCTCGCAGAACATACTGTCCTTTTGACCCACAGAGTGCACTGCAGACTACAGATAGATAGACACTGGCACAGGGAATTATTTTCTTACCCATTTTTCTTTCTATTATTGTTGTTTTTCCCCCTGGAAGGGGTCGAAGAGTAAAATTCCAGTAGGCTACTGGAATTTCAAAGGGTGGAAAGCATTGACCCTGACAAGAACGAGAAGACGCTTGCATTCTTGGAGGTATGAGGGCAGAAAGAAGGTTCAGGAAGCAGAGACAAAATAATGGAACCCACTTGTAGGGTGTGGGATGGCTGGAGCATCTGGGGGAAATGGTTCCTTTAAAGACAGACTGCCAGACCTCCCCTAAATAAAAGGCAATAAGAAGGTTAGGGATGACGTCAGGCTGGATGGGGCAGGGGGAATGGCTGTCTGGTAGAGAGGCCAGAAGAACGTTCCCCAAGGGTGTGATGTTTTATATCTCACTTGGGAGGTTGAAAGTTTTGGGGTGCAGGTTGTAGATTGTAAGCTATACTTCCACAATCTCCACTTTCTAAATAGAGTATAAACCTGGAAACCTTTCTCATCCCCCCAAATTTTTGAGGTTTCCTCCCAAATTCCCAAATCAGTCTTGGAGCCCAAGACACCCCCAAACTCCTGACTGAGCAGACACTAATGTTCAGCTTGGAATGCATCAAATTCAGCATCAAACTTCAAGTTGTCAGCCCTGACTATCCCCAACCCTCCAATGATGATCCCCCTACCCATCAGGCTGGTGTGGGCAAGCAGGCCACTGCCAGCCCCCAGCCCAAACCCAGAGAAGCCTTCTTTGTCAGCTGAAGCCAATGTTGGAGGCAAAGTTCCTCTCCATTTTCACCAGCATTCCCGGGCACAGCCCCAAGCCCCACTTTGCTTTTCCCAGGGCTTGTTGGGCCAGGACTGGGAATCCATGGTGGAAAAAGTAGCAAGATAGCCAGGTGTCATTGGCCAGCACCTGAAAGATGTCAAGGACAGTAGAGATGGCACAGGTGGCAGCAGGGCACTGGGCTCCGGGTGTAGAAGGCAGTAGAGTCCCATCAGGGCCTGTGTTCCCTTTAGCTCCTCACCCCAGAAGCCGCTGAGCAGCTTACAGTGAAGACGGAAGGGCCCTGCCTTCATCTGGAGGAAGTTCTGGTCCAGGAGGGTCTCAATCTGCATAGTGGAGAATAAACAACACAGGATGCTTTGCATTTGAGGAGCTGCCAATTACAGATGTAGTCTGTAGTAAAAATTTAAATCTCAGCTTCTGGTCCCATCCTTAACCTCTCTGCCTGTTAGCGGTAGAGTCAAGCAGAACTGGGCATGGGTTAAGAATTTGGAGACCCCAGTTCTGTTGTGAACTCTGCCAGGAGCTGTGTGGCCCTGGGGAAGTCTCTTACTCTCTCTGGGCCACAGAATGCTCATCCTGTGAGTGAGGGGGTGGAGCTGAATGCACTCCAGGATCCCCTGTAGTGCTCAAATTTAATTTGATCCTACTTGTCACTCCCGACCTGTATCCTACAACCCCAAGACCTCTTACCAGCTTCATCCATCGGGGCAGGATCCCCGTTTCCACAGACATGGCCTGCAGCTGCTGTTACTCCTGGCTTAGCTTTGCAGAGGGTAAAGGACAAGTGAGGGCTTGAGAGACAAGAGAGGGCTTGTGCCCTCTCTCCCTCTGGTAGGCCTGGGAATTGTAAGGCAGTTCTGGGAACTGGGTCTAACTTGTTGGGAGTAGCAGCAGATTCACTCTCCCCCAGGAGAGGATGAGGGGAGAGCCCAGAAGGGGTATGTTCCATTTCTTCTGGGGAAAATGGGCAGGGATAGATGGGCTTGCACCGCTTGCCTCTTCCTTGGAGGAGGGAACGCCAGGGTTTGGGCCCTGATTCGCTGTGCCTGTAGCTTGGTACCAGGGCTGGCTTGGGAGTGTGACCTGTGCAATGGCACTGGGCCCACTGCGTGTGGTTTAGTGCTCACCCACAGCCGTCTTAAATAATAATTCTTAGTAAGTTTTGAAGAATGTGCCCATTTTGCACCAGGTCTCACAGATTATGTTGTCGGACCTGCTTGGTGCCACTGGGCCTAACCCAGTAGGCCCATCTCATTAGGTACTGCCTGCCCGGACCCTCACCATGCCCAGCCAGCCCCCGGCAGGTAGATGTTCCCAGCCAGCATGGGGTGGAGTTTGCCACAAGTCTTGCAGCCATCCCAGGACTCCGTCAAAAATCAGGGCCCGACTCAGCTGACAGAGAGGTGGGAAGTAGTCAGATAAATATCCTAACAGTCAGAGACAGTGGTAGCTCCCAGATGGAGGGGGACCAGGTTTCTGCCTGGATTGGGGGCTCCTTCAGGGCAGGAGCTCAGTCTCTCCCTCAGCCTGGAAAAGAGCCACCCGTGGGCGGACAGACCAGCAGAGGTCTCCAGGGTGAGGAAGGCCTGTCCCGCCCAGGCAACCAGCCCAAAGCCGGCCCCAGTCGCCCGAAGCCCCGCCCCGCGGCCCGCCCGGCGGCCGTCTAAAGCCCTGGCCCGGCTCCTGGCGCGCGCATCCCGCCTCTCGCCTCTTAAGCTCCGCCCCGACTCCAGCTCCGCCCCCAGCTGCCTTACGCCCCTCCCTCAGCTCCCAGCCGGAGGGTGACCGCCCCCGCGCCGCCCACACGGCTCTCCCTGCCCCTGCAGCAGTGGCGCCTGGCGCGGGGGCGCGGTTCGCCCCTGCCATGGGGCGACCCTCGGCCCCCAGGTCTGGCTGTTCAGCGCCAGCAGTTCCATTTCACCTCGGCCCGAAGCGTCCAAAACCCTGGTGCTCCCGGGGGGCACCCTCAGGCCGGGAGTGCGCCACACCCGTCTCAGCAAGACTTCATCCAGCGGCCCCACCCCCAGAATCCCCTTTTTCGTACTTGGCGACCTTTCCCCTTCCTCAGGCACCCTCCCCAGGGGAAAGGCTTGCGGAGGCTCGGGGGAGCTTAGCTCCTTACCAGGTTTTCCGCTGGGCACGAAGGATCCTGCAGAGGGTAAGGGACGCACCCCATCACCATGGTAACTGCGAGAGACAGAGGTGGAGACGCCTAAGCACCAGTACTCAGAGGCCCAGGGAAAGACACCGTCTTATGGGCTGGGCAGATGTAGCCTCAGCCTGCCCACAGCAGCGGGGTGGAGGCTGGGAGTGGGGATGGAGAGGGGCGATTCAAGAGCCCAAGAAGCCCCGGGCTGGGGCCCCAGTCATTACCACTACCTGCCAAAGCCTGAGGAGTCCTCTGCCTCCCACCCTCTGTCGCCCCAGGGTTTTGAGAAGGGGCTCTGGGCTTGAGTTCCTGACTTGAACAGTTTCTTTCCTTTGCTGGAGGAGGAGTCTTTCTGTGCCTCTGTCCTTGCAAGGCTTTGTCCACCCTCACCCAGCCCCTAGCCCCTTATGGAGTGGGGAAGGAGAGAAGAGTCCCTGGGCTTCTCTCACCTTTGGGGAGGAATGTTTTCACTTTCTTGTCCTTGAATGGAGGGGATGTCTATGGGGGTCCGAAGTAGGGCGTTTGTCATCACGGAGTCTTCCTTACCTTCCCTGGCCTGCTTCCCCCTCCATGGTGAGATCTTGGGGAGAGGGGAGGAGTGGGGGCGGTGTGGGCATCAGGGAGCATCACAGGAGGATTCTAGGCTCACCAGCTGATTTGGGGGCAGGATCTAAACAGGAGGGCCGGCCACGGTGGCTCAGCAGGTAAGAACACTTGCCTGCTGTGCCCGAGGACCCGGGTTCGATTCCTGGTGCCTGCCCATGTAAAAAAAAAAAAGGATCTAAACAGGAATGGAAGACCCCAACCTCCCAGATTTCCGCTTGGCTCCAAAGGTGGGGCCCCCTTCCCTTGCATAACTAAATAGTACCTCAGCTATTCTCCCCAGTGAGTAGCTTCTTGAGGCAAAAGGCCAAGATGGCACCAGAGGCGGGTTGATGGTGGTGTTGAAACTGAGGGAGCCCTGGAGACAGACAGGTAGTCAAAGGAGCAGGGAGATAATGGAAGAGAGGGGAAGCCTGGCAGAGGGTGGGAGAACTCTGTCCTGGGCATGGAGTTGAGAGGGGAAAGCTGGGAATGGGAAACATGGAGTTTTCTCACTGGTTGGCAAGTAGCTGGTGACCTGGGTAAGTCACTGGGCTTTTCTGAGGTACAGTTTCCTAAACACTATGAGGTGGGGACTGAAATAGAAATTTAGTCTACCTCACAGGATTCATGTGAGGTAATAGGTGGAAACGTCCTTAGAATTTAAAATGGAGGTGCTATCAGTAGAGGAGCTGGAGGAGAGGCGTACTGATGGGCAAGGATGCAGGGGAGAGTCAGGGGCTCTGGGAGGGAAGGCGAGGGGCCGAGAGTGTGCATGGTGGGGTGGGGCAAGAAGGCATTCTTGGAGATTCCCCTCCTTGAGCCCCACAGCAGTGAGAAGGGGACAGGAGATGCCCCCTCCGGCCTTGCCACCCTTCTCCAGGGTGGCTTCCCTCAGCGTCTCCACCGTCTTGGTCACCCATCACCCTGTACAAGTTCCCCCTACACATCTGCAGCTTCTGCAGGAACAAGGGTCTGGCTTCTTCAGTTTCCTGTGGCAGAGGGGTCGGGCAGGGCTGGGTTCAAAGGCTCCAAGTGGGCAAGGTCCTCTTCCCATGTATGTTAGGGCCACCTCAGCTGCACCCCTGGTCCTCCTTACATCTTCCTCATCCCATCCCCTTGGAAGGAGAAAAAGAGAGAGACAGCGTGTGTGTGTGTCTCAGAGTAACGAGGGCACTAGGGGCTTTAGTCCTGGTTCTTCCCTGGCTCTCTATGTGACTTTGGACACTCGCTGCCCCTCTTGGGGCCTTTTTGTAAAATGAAGATACTTGCCAGCTCTGGCAGTCTCTGTTGCTCTTGCCAGCCCCCTCTCACCTGGCCTGGAATCCTCAACCTGCCTCCCCACCCTACCCCTCAACTTTTATTTAGATTTTCCAGATCATCCCCAATGCTGGGTTTTTGGATGTCCAGGAGCCCTAGGGCAGTCTCCACCCCTGCTGTCATTTCTCCATTGCTGTGATCTTGGAGTTCTTTGTCAGTTCTGCAGGATGAAGACACTCGTGTCTGCTTCACACACCGCTTGCAAGAAACCTTCCTTGACTGACTCAGTGGTAAATGGCCCCCAGCCCCCAAAGTCAGTGTGAATTGAAGGCTGCCCGCTGACTGCATCTGTCTTAATGTGGGCACTTACATTTTTTTTTTTAATGTTCTAAAAGAGGAAGATAGTAATTGTCCTATTGGCAGAAATGAATCTTGTGACCAAGAGAAGACTTGAGCATCTAAAGAGCCTCATTATCTACAAAAGGACATGAAAAGAGAGCCAGCTGAGCTCACTGGAGCTGAGGGGCAGTCAGGAGTGTGGTGGTAGGGGGATGTTAAAGGGGACAGAGAGACAAGCACAGAGAAGAACTATGATGTATTGACCCAAGGCAGGCTGATGGGTCAGGAACACCTCTGTCAGCTGGGTAGTCACGTGGCTGCCATCTGCTGGTCCCTGCTCCTGGGGTCCGATGCCTTCAGCCTCTTTTCCTGTGGGGGTTCCTCACTTTGCTTCTCCAGGGCTGGCTTTCATCTCTTGGCTTCCCTTGGCTCTCTCCAGGTTCTGGCTTGCTTAGCATCACACGGCAATGTCTGCTGGGCTCCAAGCATCTCCAGATATCCATGTCTCAGTTCTCCACACGTCCGCATCTGTGTCAGCTCATCTGAACCAGCCCCATCTCTCCTGGACATGACAGCCCTTTGGTATTTGCAGAGGTCAGCCTCAGAGCTGACAGAAACTTCACAGCAGAGCTGACACAGATGCGGACGTGTGGAGAACAGAGACATGGATATCTGGAGATACTTAGAGCCCAGCAGACATTGCCGTGTGATGCTAAGCAAGCCAGAACCTGGAGAGAGCCAAGGGAAGCCAAGAGATGAAAGCCAGCCCTGGAGAAGCAAAGTGAGGAACCCCCACAGGCACAGAGGCAGGGACCAGCAGATGGCAGCCACGTGACTGCCCAGCTGACAGAGGTGTTCCTGACCCATCAGCCTTCCTTGAATTAAGGTATCTTTCCCTGGATGCATTAGTTTGAACAATTTTATAGGCTTAGAATTGTAAACTTGTAACTTATTAAATTCCCTTTTTAAAAGCCATTCCAGTTCTGGTACATCACATTCTGGCAGCTTGTAAACTAACACGGTGTCCTATTCTTCTATTTGGCTGGGAGTCCCCTGACAGCTCGATTCCCTTCTCCCTCCTAGACTGGGTGCTCCGTGAGGGTAGTGTCTCCTTTCTCTGCCACCCTGGGCCTCTGGGTCGTAGGACAGGAAGACCTGGCAGTGGAGGGGCTGACTGCAGGACTTCTGTCTCCTCCCACCGCTGTCCACAACCCGCTGGCTCCCGGATGCTACAGTGTGGATGATAAGCTGGGGCTTGCCCCAGGCCTCTCGTGTCCTTAGAATGTGTGCCCATCTCTCCTCTCAGCCCCGAACCGGACCAGGCATCTGGCCTGGCTCCCTCGGTACCTGGAGCTTTGTTCCTGGCTGCAGAACAAAACCTCTTGGAAGCAGAAGTCAGCCTTGATGGACTGTGTCCCCTGGAAAGAGCATACCCTTTCTCTTCCTATGGGCAGAACAACCCAAAATGGGTCTCATTGGTGAGATTGTCCGATAGGATCTGCCTCACCAGGAACTGGGTAGCATTCTGGAACAACGAGTCTCATGATCCCTGGGTCCTGGCAGAGATAAGAATGGGGGTGAAGCCAGTTATGGCCTCACCCCTTCTGACTACCCAATGGACAAATGCAACACAGGGGCCAGTGTGCTGCTGTTCTAGGCAGGGGCCTCTTTGAGTCTGTGGGGGGCCTGCTCCATCCAATCTTCTATGATGGAATGAGGTGAAAGTACAACTTCTGACACTCTCCTTCCAGCAAATTCGGATTCAAGGGCTCCAATGAACATTTCTTCTGGGGGGCGGGCTGAGGTGGGGGGGTGGGCAATGAACCGTCTCCTCCATCACCTCCCCAAGTCCCTCACCTTCTGCCTCGCTCATCTTCCCTCATCCTTTCCTCCTGGCCTAGCTCTAGGGAGGGAAAGAAATCTGTGCCAGAGGGAAGCCATGGGAATAACTGATGCAGCACTTAATTATCCAGGGTCAGGATAATCCAGGAACTCTCCCCATCTGAGTTCTCCTCCTGGATCCTTTCCCTCCCTGAGCTTACCTCTGAGAGCTGGAGTTGGGTGTCAGGAGAGGGGAAACTCTCTCTCTGCAGATCTTAGAGATGCTGTCTTTGCTCTTGAGGATGACAGGTTGTCAAATGAGGTTCCAGGAATGGGTATCCAGTGGTAGAGGCACAGTTCATTTCCCAGTGAGATGTGTCACAGCCTGATTCCAGTTGAAGAAGGACAAGCAGAATGGAACAGAACTTGAGGGTAGCAGGGAAGGGACCGACAAGCTTTGAAAAGGATGGGGCGTTGAGTAGGGCATGAGGTTTTGTAGGTTTGTCAAGAGGGATGCCTCAGTAAATCCCAGAAGGATTTGAACAGTGAATAAAGTATTTGCAAAGTCCTGTTGGGGGGATGGTGAGAAAGGGGGAAAATCCAACTTCCCCAAGTGGAGAATTCTTAATTTTTTAAACTATTTTTTTATTAATAAAACCAATCAATATACAATATAAACATTCTTTTTTAAAATCACATAGTTGTATATTCATCATCATGATCATTTCTTAGAACATTTGCATCAATTCAGAAAAAGGAAACAGAAAAGGAAATTCCTACATATCATACCCCTTACCCCTCCCTTTCATTGATCACTAGCATTTCAATCTACTAAATTTATTTTGACATTTGCTCCCCCTATTATTTGTTTATTTTTAATCCTTATGTTTTACTCGTCTGTCGATAAGGTAGATAAAAGGAGCATCAGACACAAGTTTTTCACAATCATGCAGTCACACTGCGAAAGCTATATCATTATACAATCATCTTCAAGAAACATGGCTACTGGAACACAGCTCTACATTTTCAGGCAGTTCCCTCCGGCCTCTCTGTTACGTCTTAACTAAAAAGGTGATATCTATTTAATGCATAAGGATAACCTCCAGTATAACCTCTCGACTCTGTTTGGAATCTCTCAGCCATTACCACTTTATTTTCTCTCATTTCTCTCTTTCCCCTTGTGGTTGAGAAGGTTTTCTCAATCCCGTGGTGCTGAGTCCCAGCTCATTCTAGGATTTCTGTCCCACGTTGCCAGGAAGGTCCACACCCCTGGGAGTCATGTCCCACGTAGAGAGGGGGAGGGCAGTGAGTTTGCTTGTTGTGTTAGCTTAGCCTATCCTTTGCAGTGTTAAGTTTCGTATGTACAAATCCCAAGATTGGGGGCTCAGCCTATTGCTTTGGTTGTCCCCACTGCTTGTGCTAAGCCTACTTAAAATTAGGCCTAAGAATCACCCCCAAGAGAACCTCTTTTGTTGCTCAGATGTGGCCTCTCTCAGCCAACACAACATGCAAACTCATCGTGCTCCCCTTCTCTTCGTGGGACATGACTCCCAGGGGTGTGGACCTTCCTGGCAACGTGGGACAGAAATCCTAGAATGAGTTGGGGCTCAGCATCAAGGGACTGAGAAAACCTTCTCGACCACAAGGGGGAAGAGAGAAATGAGAGAAAATAAAGTGTCAATGGCTGAGAGATTTCAAACAGAGAGGTTATACTGGAGGTTATTCTTACACATTAAATAGATATCACCTTTTTAGTTAAGACGTAACAGAGAGGCTGGAGGGAACTGCCTGAAAATGTAGAGCTGTGTTCCAGTAGCCATATTTCTTGAAGATGATTGTGTAATGTAAATGTAATGTAAAAAAAATTACCTTTTGCAATGTGACTGTTTGATTGTGAAAACCTTGTGTCTAATGCTCCTTTTATCTACCTTATGGACAGATGAGTAAAACATATGGATTAAAAATAAATAAATAATAGGGGAAATGAATGTTAAAATAAATTTAGTAGATTGAAATGCTAGTGATCAATGAAAGGGAGGAGTACGGAGTATGCTATGTATGAATTTTTTTTTTCTGTTTTCTTTTAATTTCTTTTTCTGAATTGATGCAAATGTTCTAAGAAGTTATCATGATGATGAATATACAACTATGTGATGAAAAAGAGAATGTCCATATTGTATATTGATTGGTTTTATTAATAAAAATTAAAAAAAAAAAAGAAAAGAAAAGGATGGGGCTGGATTCCAAGGTCCAGGCCAGGCCAGTCAAAGCTGCAACCTGAAACTTCCCACCCCTTAGTTCTTTCCCCCATCCTAAGCATCACTGGAGTGGGGGAGGCCCATGTCTCTTGAGAAAAGAGGAGGGAGTCCCAGGATTTTCTGAGATGGGTCAAGATGGTACTTCCTGGATGATATCAGAGAGCTCAGACTTGGAGAGGGGGAAAGAGGGAAGGAGGCGGAACGGTGAGGGCCCTGGAAGGGAGACAGAGAAGGCAATATGGGGCAGAGAGACCAGGAGAGGCCATGGATTCCTCTCTGCCATTCGGGCTGCCCACAGTTCTCTACCCCAAACTGGTGGAACTTCATTCAGTGGTTCTTCAGTTTCTAATAGGGCTCTTATGCACTTTCCAAAAGCAGATGTCTCTTCCATGGAGTCCAACTGGGTGGACATGCCGTGTGGACGCAGGGGACAGGGTGTGTTGACCCCTCTGGGTCCCTGGGGAACTCTATGTGGTAGTAGGGATTGCTCATATGGCCCCCTCCTTCAGTCTTTTTCCCCTCAGGAGTTCTTATATTAATTTTGAACACATTTGGTTTCTCCCAATCCCCTGCTTAGATTTCCACCGAGAGAGAGAGAGAGAGAGAGAGAGAGAGAGAGAGAGAGAGAGAGAGAGAGAGAGAGAGAGAGAGAGAGAGAGAGAGAGAGAGAGAGAAGGAGAGAGAGAGAGAGAGAGGAGGCACATTGCCAAGAGGGTAGCAGTTTCCTCCTCTTTGTGCCTCCTCTGAACCCCTCTCCCCTCCCAGGCCTAGGGAGACTGGCTGGCCCTGCAGGCTGGAGACTGAAGTCCTGCTGACTCATGCCCGGATGCTACCCTCCCTCCCTCCTCTTTGTTGGTCTTCCTTCCAGAACCCCCTTCCACTCCCAGCCTTCCAGTTCCATCATCATTTATTCATGGATGCTGGCTTCCCTGGAAGATAAACACTAGTGTCAGGCGGGGGAGGGGGGGAGGGGAGAGTGGTTGACGCTGGCCTGAAGCAGCAGGAGCACCCCACCAAAGGGGTTTGGAGGAGGTAGTGTGGAGAACTCCACACTTCTCCTACCCCTCCTCATTGGCAGGCCTACACAATATGACACCAATCAGAGGAGAGGAGAAAAGTGACTTTATTGAGTTGTTTGGGGATGTCCCCCCTCCCGCCCCACTTCTGTAGTCACCCATCCTCAGGTCAGTCACAGAGGAAAACTTTTCCACTCTTCCCCCAATGGTTGGGGGGTTCAGAAAGCCCTTCTGCATATAAAGGAGAGGGCAGAGAGATGGGGAGTTTCTGGGAAAGGAAGTAGGGCGCCCTGATAGAGGGGACCAGGAGAAGTACCTGCGGGCAAAAGAGAGGCAAAAAGGTGGAGTGGAAGTTCTCAGTCAAGGCAGAGGGCTGGAGAAGCAAGGAGTCCACAGAGTCCTTCACCACCTAGCCGTACCCTGCTTTCTGGCCTCATCGCCACATCGGTTCCACCATCCCTTCACCCCACTTTGCACCCTCTATTCCTGCTCTGAGGTGGGTCTTGCCACTGCCCAGATGTTCCATGTTGCTTTACAGCTTCCTTGCCTTGGAGTAGGGTCTTCCTTCCAGGGTCCTTCCCCCTTTTCTGCCCAGAGTTTTCCTTGTCCTTTGAGTCAGTTCACACATCTTCCATAGAGATCACTCTCAGTCAGGTAGAAGCCATTGCCTCAGTGCTCCACGTGACCTGCTCCTACCCCGAGTTGGCACACCCTCCACCTACTGTCATGCTCTGTCATTCCTCCCAGGTTGGTGGAGTTGGGGGCTTTGAGTTCTCTGAGTCTAGTGCAATCCAGGTGCAGAGTAGGTGATCTAAGGTGGCATTAGTCGAAAGAGAGAGAAATCAGGAGTTTGAGGGAGACGAAGAAAGAAAGGAGGGGTGGGATGGAATTTGAGGGATGGGGTGGGTCTGCAGGAGAGTCCAAAGGGGTCAGAGGAAAGGAGAGGGTATGGGGTTGGAGTGTGGGGCATGGGACGGGAGGTCATCAGACAATGGTGCTGAGAGTGGAAGAGTCCTCGGAGTGCACAAGCAGCACTGGGGCCTGCTTGAGGGGGCGCCGGGCCTCCTCGCGGTTCTGCCACACATAGTGGGCCAGATAGGCCACCACAAGCACCAGCCAGCCCCCTGTGATGACCAGCAGGGCCACGTCTGTGCTCCTCCGGGCCCCGCCCCGCCCCGTCCCACACAGCTCTTCCTCCCCTGCCAGGGGCAGGAACTCCTGCCCCACAAGGTCTGGCCGGGCATCTGGACCACACACAATCCCTGTCCCAGTGCCCGGCACCAGCCTCACCCGCCTGAGCACCTCCTGGAGGGCACAGTCACAGCGCCAGGGGTTGGCAGAAAGGTTCACTTGGATCTGCAGCCCCACGAAGGCCTCCACGGGCACCGAGGCCAGCTGGTTGGCAGAGAGGTCCAGGTGACGTAGAGTGTCTGCCAGGCCCTGGAAAGCGGCCCCTGAGAGGTGGGCGAGGGCATTGTGGGACAGGTCCAGCTCCTCCAGGACAGGCAGGTGTTGGAAGGCATCAGCTGGCACCGAGGCCAGCCGGTTGGCGTCCAGGTAGAGCTTGCGGGTGTCGTTGGGGATGCCGGTGGGCACGGCATTCAGGCCTGCCTGGCTGCAGCGGAACGTCCGCTCGCCAGCTTCCTCTGCCATGTAGCAGCCCTGGGGAGGTAACCAGGGGCTGGGCATGGCACCCCCCATGCCTACCACCAGCAGGAGGGACAGGAGGCGAGTGGCTGGTGGGAGCATGGCCATGGATTGGCATAGTCCTGTGCTGGAGTAGGATCTGGGGAAGAAAATACCCCATAAAGGCAGAGTGAGTGAAGAGAATCCCATTTCCCTTGCTGGGTCTCTCTTCCTGAAGTCCTTTTATGGGTTCTCCTTGGGCTGGGCCCCCATCTTTAGTCTCAGGTCTGGATGGCTTTCTTAGGGCCCCCTCGGTGTCTCTCTGAGCCTGGGGCTTCTCAATAGGGCCCTCTGGGTAAAGTAAGGGTGCCCCAGGTTTGAGACGCTTTTGGGGTCTTTGATTCTAGAGGTCTTATCTATGAAGTCTCTTGGTTCAAGTTCCCGTTGGTCATTCTGAGTCTGGGGACTTTTAAGTTTCTGCTTCCTCCATGTATTGATTTCCCTTCATTGGAATCAAGTCCTTTTGCCACGCCTACCTGGGTGGCTGCCAGGCGGGCCAGGTAGGCACCAGATGGCCTGGTTGGCATTAGTGTGAAGGAGACAAGGGAGGCAGATCACAACAGGGCCTCAGGGCACCTGCCTAGGCTAGGTGACTAGGTAAGGCATGCCTCAGACCTCAACTTCCGGGCCCACCAACCCCCTTCTGAATCAGCACCCCTCCCCCACCTGCCTCCTCACTGTCCTCTCTGCTCTGTTCTTCCTCCCTCATCCTCTCCCTCCTCCTCCCAGCCTCTCACCCTGTTGGTGGGAGAGCCTCCTCCTGTGCTCCTCTCTCCCTGGAAGTAGCCTCCCTGCTGCTCGGTTCTGGAGACCTGCTTCCCAAGTCCTACTTGCCTGTAGGTGCTGGAGTTGGGGGCTGGGGCTCAAGAGTGTTGGGTTTCTTGGCGTGTGACTCTGGGCCCCAGATGTCGGTGTCAGATACCTGAGCCATGGCCTGGCCGGACGATGCCAAAAAGGGCAGATACCAGACCTTGAAGAGCTCTCTGCTGTGGGGAGACCAGACCCCAATTCTATTCCCTGCCTTGGGCTCCTCCCAAACGCCCTGACATTGCCCCTTTCCATAACCCCTCTCCCCAGCAGGAGCTGAGACTCTCCCTCCCCAGAATCTCTCTCCTTTGTCCAGAGCCCGGACATGGACCCTTGTTTGGCAAGCCTGAGCGGGGTTGGGTTGGGGGTACAGAACTGGGGTGGGCCCCACCCCACATCTGTTGTCTCCAGCAACACAAGTTGTCTGCCCCAACCTGACCCTTCCCCCACTCTCGTTCTCTGACCTCCAATATTCCCTTTTGGCACCTTCTACCATGGTCAGCACGCTTTCCTCCGCCTTTTCCTCAGAAAATGTGTGGCTTGGGAGGACATCATCTCCTGGTTCCTTCCAGGTACCCAACTTCTTGCTTGCCAGGGGTGCTGTGGTCCAGTTCCAGCTTTACTCTGCATTGTTGGAATGCAGGTACCAGTTCCAGCTTGTACTCCTCTGTGAGTTGGAAGAGGTTCTTCCAGGCGCTTGGAGTCAGATGCGGTGGCCTGTGAACTTCCCCACTGCTTTATATTCTGAATTGGAACTGACTCAGGTTCTCTGTTTGCTGGGGCTCTGGACTCCCAAGGTGGCACCTTTGACTTTCCAAGGAGCTAAGGAGGCCTTGGACAATTTATTCCCAGGGTCTCTCTTTTTTTTTTTTTTCCACTTCACACACATTCAGTCCATACATGGTGCACAATCAATGGGTCACAATATCATCACATAGTTGAATATTCATCACCGTGATCATTTTTAGAACATTCGCATCACTCCAGAAAAAGAAATAAAAAGAAAGAAGAAAAAACTCATACATCTCATATTCCTTACCTCTTGCTTGCATTGACCAACAGTATTTCAATCTACCCAATTTTTTTAACCCTTTATCCCCCCATATTATTTATCTATTTTTTATCTTTATTTTTTTACTCATCTGTTCATACCCTAGATAAAAGGAGCATCAGACATGAGGTTTTCACAAACACATGGTCACACTGTAAAAGCTATATCATTGTACAATCATCTTCAAGAATCAAGGCTACTAGAACACAGCTCAACAGTTTCCGGTACTTCCCTCCAGCCACTCCAATACACTACAAACTAAGAAGGGATATCTATATAATGCACACAAATAACCTCCAGGATAACCTCTAGCCCCTGTTTGAAATCTCTTAGCCACTGAAACTTAATTTTGTTTCATTTCTCTCTTCCCCCTTTTGGTCAAGAAGGCTTTCTCAATCCCATAATGCTGTGTCTCATTGGCTCATCCTGGGAGTTCTGTCCTACAATGCCAAGGAGATTTGCATCCCTGGGAGTCATGTCCCATGTAGGGGGAAGGCAGTGAATTTACCTGCTGAGTTGGCTTAGAGAGAGAGGCCACATCTGAGCAACAAAAGAGGTTCTCTGGGGGTGTTAAGTAGGTTTAACGTCTTTGCAGAAATAAGTTTCATAGGGATGAACCTAGGATCGAGGGCTCAGCCTATTGATTTGGTTGTCCCCACTGCTTGCAAGAATATCAGGAATTCCCCAGATAGGGAAGTTGAATATTTCCTCTTTTCTTCCCCGTCCCCCTAGGGGACTTTGCAGATACTTTTTTATTCACTGCCCAAATTACTTTCCTAGGGCCTCTTGATCCTACCCATGCCACCCCATTATCCCACCCTCTCCTAATGTGCACAGAAAGGAAGGGTTTGAGGTCAGGAGATGAGCTTTGTGTGTGACTTTAGGCATGTCATCCAATTTCCCCGAGCCTTTGTCTGAAAGTGAGAATATGGACACAGGGTTGGGTGGATGGGAAGGCACTTTGAGAAATGCTATAGAAATGTTACTTGTCATTGTTACTGCCTTCCAGAACATGCTTTGGCCTTCCTCCATGATTTTAGCACGTGGGTCAAGTTTTCCTTTCCACCACATCTCCTGTGGTCTGCAGGGGCAGGAGCCAGGGATGGGAATAACTATGTGGCTGACCCAGTTTAGTGCCAGCCACATCAGCTGTCTTGACCTCCCCATAGCCTCATCCTCCTGTGGCACCATCCTACAATATCTCCAGTTTGGTGCTAGAACTTACAGACTCAAAGATTGATAGATCTTAAAGGAAGGTCCCTTTTTTTTTTTTTTTTTTTTTACATGGGCAGGCACCAGGAATCGAACCCGGGTCTTTGGGCACAGCAGGCAAGCGTTCTTACCTGCTGAGCCACCGTGGCCCAGGAAGGGACCTTTGAGACCGCCCAGTCCAACCCTCTTGGATTGCAGGTAGGTAAACTGAGATTCAGAGAGGAAATGTGACCAGCGTTACACAGTAGATCAGTGACCCAACTTAGATGAGAGTCCCAATCTCCTGACTCCTTCTCCAGCCACCTCCTATCACAGTTGACATCTGTGTTTCCTCCATGCCGCCCTTGCCAGTACCCTGCATTCCCTTGCCTTTGTGCCCCCCATGATATCCATAATGTTGTATCGAACCCTGGATCACTTCTACCATCCAGAAAAAGAGGAGTAAAGTCAGCGAGGTGGAAGAGAACAGGAGAATAGGGTGTCAGAGGGGCCAGGGAAGGGCAACTTTCACAAAAGAGGCTGAAGTGATGTGCAGGGGAGGAGTTTCTGAGAAGGAAAACATTGCTGAACTTGGTAAGAGATTATGGATAACCAGGAAAAACAACAATTTGCAGTGTCCAGTACTAAACGAAAACTGTTAAGAATTTCAAGATGGGGACAGTAGAGCCTAAAACCAAGCGTGGGGACCTTCTGAGCAATGGGCCCTGTGTGACTACACCACACTCCTGAGAGGCTGGCCCTGGGGGTGACCTTGGAACAAACATTTTAAGGACCGTGTTGGGGCCAGAACCAGATGGTAGGATACCAAATGATGTCATCCCCGGGCATGTACTTACCAATGACTCATTCTTGTAACATCAACACGGGCATTTCTCAGATTCCCCTTCGTGCAAAATCAGATGAGATGCTTTTTCCGCATTTGGCATGAGAAGTGACAATTTTCTCTTTGGGTTGCTTGTTAGGTTAGGTACTCAGTGACTGAACACTGAGGTGCCTGTTTCAGGAGTGTGGCTGAAATTGGGATAGAAAGCACAGGGGCCCCTGCACCCTGCCACTGCCTTATTACCTCACACTGGGCAGGGGCTTTAGTTAAGGCACAAGAGCTGAGGCTGACTGTTGATGGAGAGAGTTCTCTCTTTCTCTGACTTGGGGAATGCCTAGGAAAGAACAGGACTGGGGTATGCTGTGGGAGAGGTGGGCGCTCTGTCCACATAGGCAAATCCAGTTGGAGCTGTGGGCGGTGGTCAGATGAGGGTGGCTAAGCGCAGGGAGCAGGGAAGAAGGGCTAGGGGGTGGGGGAATGGGGAGGGAGGAGCCGCAGTAGTCAGGACAGTGCAGGGTGGGGGCTGACAGACGTTGGACGGGGAAATTCTTTTGTGACATTGATTCAATCACTGAATGAAGATTTCCTGTCAGCCTTATCTGCTAAGTACTGTGCTGGTTGCAGGGACTACAGACCCTCTTCTTAAGGTACTACATCTACAGCAGTGGTTCTCAAAGCCCAGCCTGCACTTTGGAATCACCTGGGGAGCTTTGAAAAATTACTTAAGCCTGGGCTTCACCGGGACTGACTAAATTACAACCTCTGTGGGTGGGGCCTAGGCACTGGTATTTTCTAATGTGCAGCCTGAGCTGAGAACCGCTGGTTTAGAGGGAGATAGTCATGTAGATGCCTGTCTCTCCAACGCGCTCACGTGATGACTGCTGCAACAGACAATGACTTTGAAGGACAGAGAATAACTAACCGCGGCCAAACCTGCTAGCTGGTTGCTGGGGAGCCATTCCGTACCTCCTTGCTCAATATCACTCCCTGCCGTGGGAGTAGTAAGGGACTCAGTCCCTGATAACAGATCCCAGTTGGTCTCTCAGCCTATCAGGAATCACGCTGCTTACTTTTCCAGCCTCCTTTGTAGCTGGGGGTGGCCCAGTTCTGATCAATGGAATCTAAGTGGAAGTCTGTGGAAGGGGTTTCTGGGACAGTGTTTGATTTGCTCATAAATCAGACACTGGGCCCTCCCCTCCTTCCTATAGCTTTGTGCCTGCTTTCTGCATGGAGACTCATCTTGTGACCGTGAGGTAACAAAGCACAAAGGAAAGGATGTTGGCTTCAACCAACACCAGCAATCGCCTACCTCTAGACTCATATGAGAAAATTTTAAACCTCTACTTCAGTGCTTCTCAACTTGGCTGCATGTTAGAATTCAGGAGGGTTTGAAAACTAATGATGCCTGAGTCTACCCACAGAGATTCTGATTAATTTGCCCTGGCATGTGTCCTGTGATTGGGATTTTTAAAAGCTCCTTAGGTGATTCTAATGGCAGTCTGGGGTAAGAACCATTGCTTTATTTGGTTTTCTGTTGCTTTCAGAACTGATATACTCACTTTTCCAGGGTGTCAGGGAAGGTTTCACTAAGGAGGGACATTGGACAGGGCCTTTAAAGTTTGGTTCAACAGGTGGATAAGCAGAAAGTGTGTATAAGATCCAGGGAGCATGGAATAGCTTGGCTTAATCTAGATGTAGAGTGCAAGGGGCTGCTGGTCAAGACTAAGATGAAAGAAGTAGAAAAGGACCAGATCCTTCTGTGTCTTATATGTGTGTCTTATATATTATATATATATATGAGAATTGGTACTTGATTCAATGACTTATGGATGAAGAGTTTTAAAATTAGATTATTGTTTGAATCACTCTGTTGGCTGCATGGAGGACGTATTTGTGGAAGAAAGGCCAGCTACTGCAACAGTCCAGGTGGCAGATGATAAGGGCCTGAGTAGAAGCTATGGGGTAGGAATGGAGAAGGAGTCATGACAGAGGTGTTTCATTCTTCACCATGGCCTGTGGGATGCATGGGAAATCTTTGGTCTAAGGCCCTTAAGCCATCAGATGTGTGTGCCATCGGGCACATCCTTCCCAATCCTCTTGAATCTTCAGTTCTCTGGACCACACAGTCTCTGAGATCCCTTCCAGCCTGATGTTCAATGTGTCATGATAGTTGGGCAAGGGAGAGGCTGAGACATGGCAGGCTCTGGCTCCCAAGTTCAGGGCCCAAGAAAGTAAGCTCCTTCAGGCACCCACCCTGGGAGGGCTGAGTCACAGCTCCTCCCTCCAAGTGCAATAATGCCATGCCCTCAAGATGTGATCTTGGGGAATAGAAATTTAGCAAGCCTCCAGGCCCTTCATCTTTGTTGTTGGAAGTCCTATACCTTCGGTAGGGGAGGAAAAGTGAGAAGAAAGGAGGAGAGCTAGCTACTTCATCTCCCAGGTAAAGTACTCTCTCATTTGTTCAACACACATCTCCTGAGGTCTAGTGTGTCCTAGGATGTGGTAGACATTAGGGATGCAGAGAGAAGTAAAAAAATCCCCAGCCAAGATGGGAGGACAGGCTTGTGCACAAATACAGTCACTTGGTAGCCTAGGGGTGGACTCTGTCCAAGCCATTTGCAGGAGGAAGAGGAGCTTAGAGGATGAAGCAAGGGACTCTGCTTGGACAGCTGGGAATGCATTACAGAGAAGGTAACAGATGAACTTGACCTTAGGGATGAATGGGGTATACCAGATGGAAAAGGAGAGGCGGACAAGTATTGTAGGCCAAGATAAGAGCAAGAGAGGGCAAGGTATGTTTCACGAATCAGTGTGGCTATAGATGGGGAAGTGTGGTTCAGTTATGTACTTCAGCTAATATTTAGTAAGAATCCGGTATTTGCAGGAAATGCAAATAAGAGTAAGACATGGAGTAAAAAGCCCTAGATGGGGGAGGAGATAGTGAACGGATATAGTATCTTCAGTGCAGTGACAGAGGTGCTAACAAACGTCTTGGAACAGGAAGGCCAGTGGGGTGGGCAGGAATGGCTTTTGGGAGAAATCCCACTTCCTAGACTTGTGACCTTCAGCAAAACATCTAAACTGGTTGTGCTGCAGTTTTCTCACTTATGAAACGGGGATAACAAAAGTACTTCACAGGGCTGTTTGGAGTAAAAGAGTTTATACAGGCCAAGTGCCCGAAACACAGCCAACACCTAATCACATCAGTTGTGATTGTTTCTGAAGGAGATATAGGTGTTAGGCAGGGGCAGAAAGAGAGAAGGGGCAAGGGCCACCCAGAATTTTTAAATAGGTGCAGCCTACTAGGGGTACAGATGCAATTGAAAGGGTGCTGGGGGTCTTGTTTTGAAACAGTGTCAATGCAGCAAGCATACTTTTTTATATCCATTGCTCTTTTGATCTGTAACATTCATCATTTTCTAAACTGCTTTTAGTCATGGGAGAAAATGCCAATTGTCCACACCAAAAAACATGCAGATTGAGTGGTTCTTAAAGTTCTGCATTGCCCATGATTCCCAGAGGGAGGTCTCCTTCCCAGGCTTTGGCTCTGGCCGCAGAGGCCCTGGCCAGTACTGCCCTTTCTCTCCGCAGCCCCAAAATAACCAACCACAGGGACCCGCAGAGAGAGAGGCCAGGCGGGGCACTGACCTGTGACGTGGCCAGTCCCTGCACACCCTCCTTGCTTCTAAGCTGCTCAGCAGCATTCAGGAAGTTCCCTCAGTGCTCCTTTGTCTGCTTAGCACCCGCCCCTCACGTGCCCTACGGTGCTCCCCCCCCCCC